>JAODAL010008261.1:0-119100 GCA_025379985.1 Phyllomedusa bahiana | reverse complement strand
TTTTTTTTTCTATTTTTTTTTTTTTTTTTCTTATTTTTTTTTCTTCTTTAGACATCACAGAGTCTATCAGTTATGCACATTTCCCAACACACACACACCCTCTAACAAACCTAACACTGCCCTGACTATTTAAGATACATAGAATATATATATATCTTAAATATGGATATCGTAAATATCTTAAATATTCAAAATTCACAATACTCTGACAGTCAAACAGCATTAATAAAACCAAATGGCGCAGAGGTCAACTTTTTAAAGTAAACTTAATCATCACAACTCTGAGGTATTACTCCAGCCATCACCACCCAAGAAGAGCTGTATAGATGTAAATGAGAAATATATATTTCTTTCAATTAATCATTCATGTCCCTCTTTAACCAACTGAAAAGTTGGAAGGTATAAAAGTTGGTCTGTGCCATCAGTGGTCTGAGGTAGGCAGCAAAGTGGTTGGATTTGAGGCAACTAAAGCCTTGTCTAGTAAGCTGATTATTAAAGTGACCCTGCAATTAATTAATTACCAGTTGCTGTTAAACCATAATACACCAAGTCCAGTTAGTCTTATGTTGCTTATAAAGCTTTAAAATACTTTCCAGGGCTCATGTCTTCATATAAATAGGAGTTTGATTTGCAGATTAATAATACAAGTGGCAGACCTTTCATTGTTGCAGACAGAAATTGTAATAACATTTCTACAGAATGTCCACTTCACTACTAAGGAAACAGATTTAAATCTTACTCCTAATAATTAAAGTAATAATATTCTGTTGTCAAAAACATCTTCTAAGAGTCTGTGTGGTCTGACAGATGCATTACAGACCTCAGAAGCATTGCACCGTTTAACATAATTGGCACAGTTCTTGGAGGATGTCATTTTGAAAATATTTTTGCTACTGTGAATGCAAAAAGTGGTATCTACTGTCCATGAATTTGCTGGGAAAAAGATTTGCTGCCATCTCTAAAGCCAGTAGAATAATTGAATATATTTCTTAATAAAGAATGTGCCAAAAGTGCTTATGTACAGTATATGTAATCTATATGTCGGTGCAGGTGCACTGGTGTAGTGCATCTGTGTGGTATCCAGAGCCACATTAAGCCTTTCACACATTTGAACATTCAGGAAAGACCAAATTGCCAGTGACTTTGTTCAATTAAACATTCCTGAACGTCCAGGACATGGTGCAGGCTT
Organism: Phyllomedusa bahiana; assembly: GCA_025379985.1. Classification (NCBI taxonomy): domain Eukaryota; kingdom Metazoa; phylum Chordata; class Amphibia; order Anura; family Hylidae; genus Phyllomedusa; species Phyllomedusa bahiana. The sequence continues at coordinate 117,911 of JAODAL010008261.1, read as the reverse complement.
AAGAGCAGAAAACCGCACAATTAGTGCATGCAGTCAGCTATATATTACAACTGACTTTGTACACAGTCAGCCATGATCGGAGCATGTTTATTTTACAAAACTCACATGATAAATGCAAGTCAAATAAACCCCTAAGTGATACCAATGAAAACTTGAATTTATCCCACACAAAAAAAACACACCCTTACACAGGTCCGTTTTTGGCAAAATAAAAAATACATGGTTATTAGTAGTGTTGAGCGATTACGTTGGCTATCGACACGGCTTTATGGTGTGGGCCCCACCATCATAAGGTTTTTCGATAGTGAGCAGTCGATATGAGCGTGACCTTAAAAAGCTATGGGAGAGCAAAAAAACCCCTTATTCTTAACCCAAACAGGGGGGAGAAGCTGGATTAACACCCCAAAACAGTCAAAGGATCCCTGCTCATCTTGGGCCCAAAAACCTTTTGGCTATAAAAGCCACAGAAAAAAAAGTCCCCACCATTCCTATCACTGTCTTGTACATAGCATGACCCTTAACCTGCACCCCCCCACAAAAAAAAAGTGCCAGAAGGCAGTATGATTTAAACCTTTTTTATTGGGAAATGGGAAAAGTATCCCTGTCCGGGAAAACGCAGCTGAGCCCCAAACCTGATGCCCCCGAGTAAAAAGGCCCGGAAAAGGAATCTTTCAACAACCTTTTTTAGTTAAACGGGACTTGCTTTTCCCTGCCCCGGACCCAGTTTGAAAAAAACCGTCGACCCCGTTTAAAAAAGTCCCGGGAAAAAGGAGTTTTGAACCACCTTTTTTTAAACTGGACATTGCTAGAACTGTCCTGGACCGCAGTTGACTTTAAAAACCTGTCTGACCCCCAGTTTAAAAAAGTCCCGGAAAAAAAGGGTCTTTCAACCCCCATTTTGTTGAACTGGCATTGACAAACCCGCCCGGCCCGCAGCATGATCCTTAAAACCCCTTGTTGACCCAAGATTAAAAAGTGCTGGAAAAAGGAGTCTTTCAACCCCATTTTGTTGAACTGGCTTTGACTTACCTGTCCGGACCGCTGTATGCCATTAAACCTGTCTGCCCCCCCAGATTAAAAAGTCCCGGGAAAAGGAGTCTTTCAACCACCATTTTAGTTTCATGGACATAAATTACCTGTCCTGTGCCCAGCATGACCCTGGCGGGTTACGTGGGTGCGGTGAGAGCCAGGCGGGCTTTTCTGTTCTTTAACACGCAGGTTAAATCCCCCTGATGCGCAGAAACGAAAATGTCGTGTGAAGCAGGGCGGAAGCGGAAGGTGAGAACCCCACCCTTTCCTCAGTACACGTAAAGCCGGGGTAGCGCTTGCCCCTCCGTATGAGTTTGGACAATTGAGCTTCATTGGGAAAAATACTGGTGGTTAACGCTCCTGTTACCCCCAGGGCCCTTTTTCTGGAATTTTTTTCTATTTTACTCAACTGCTGGAGGGAAATTGCTCGTACTTTGTTCTTGTCCGTGCTCCCATACTCCTTTGCCCTCTGAAAAACCTAATCTGGTAAAAGTTTTCCTGTACCTCCCTTGTACAATTGAGGAATTTTTTTAAGCTATTTCGTATGAAAGTTTTTTAGTATTTTAAATTTAAAAAACACTTTTTAAAAAAGGGAGGAATCCCCCCATGTCTTTGTTTTCTTTTTTTTTGTATTAAAAGGGGTTGTCTAAATACAGGGATGTTGCTATTTTAAAAAGATTTTGCAAAAACAAGTATTTTGCAATTGTGCCCCATTAATTTGTCCTACCTTTTCCCTGTTTTTGGCCCCATCACCCTTGAGCATCTTGACAATTGAAAAAAAAAAAAAAATGTCGGTTAAAAAACAAATTTTTTTTTAATGGACCTGTAGTTAGCTGCATTTCAAAGCAAATGCCCCAAAAATTCAAAGCAGACCCTTGAGCACTTTGGAAAATTGTAAAGAACAAATGCTGTTAGAAACACATTTTTTTAAAGGCCTGTTTATGCTGCATTTCAAAAAAAAATCCCCCCAAAAAATTAAAAAGCTGCACCTTGAGCCCTTTGGAAAATTGTGAAAAACAAATGTCTGTTAGAAAAAAATTTTTTTTTATAATAGAACCCTGTAGTATTGCTGCATTTCAAAGCAGCATGACTCAAAAAAATTATAAAAATGACTCCAGCCCTTTTAAAAAATTGTGGGGGGAGAAATGCCACTTAAAACCCCAACTTTTCTTTTCCAAAGGACATGATTATTGCTGTATCTCACGTACATGCCCCCAAAAAATTATAAATAGACTTCTCAGCCATTTTAAAAAATTGTGAGGGGAAATGCCACTTAAAAACCACATTTTCTTTTCCAAAGGACCAAAATTTTTAAGCGTTTTTCCCCAAAGCAACTGACCTCAAAACCCCTTTGACAATGCGAAAAACTTCTTAAGATAAAGTGGGAAAATGGAATACGGTTTTGTCTAAAACCTTGCTGTTTTTACAGCTCTTCACAGCAAAACCAGCAAAATAAACTTTTGGGGGAAAAGAGAATAAAAATTGCAGGAAGACATGATTTTTTTAAAAAACTTTTTTTTAAAGGGACCATTTTGTTTGAAGGGGAAATGTGAAGTAGAGGCAACTAAGGTGACCTCGGCAATTGGGGCCAAACATCATCAGAGATCCATGCCTGATTCATCTTGTTTAAAGTCAAAGATCCACTTATTGTGGAAAGCCGGATGGGGTTGGCTGTGATGAATCCCCCAGCTGGTGAAGGTCGCTCAGATATGAGTGGCTGCCTGGGCAGAACAACACCTCTTGGGTGCGAGCCAGCTGGGCTTTCGTCCTTTTTTGGATACCGAAGTTATTGGGCCCGGGGAACACTACAAAAACATCGGGTTGAGACGCAGATAGTCGTGCCCATGATCTTAAGGGGGTCTCTGTGTTTTGGGGATGTTCCCCCTGCATTGCATGCTTGGTGAGGTGGTAAACAAAGTTCCCAGAGGTCCCCTTAGGCTTCTGCCCCTTGCCTGTGCTGCCGCTACCCCTATTGGGCACTTATGCTGTCCGTGCTGATGTTTTTCCCCCGTGACTTTGGGGACGTGAAGCAGACGCAACAGTGTCTCCAGTTGATAAATCAGCAAGGGGTCTCCTTTCCTGTTTTTTACTTTTTGGGTGGGTGGAAGGAAGTGTGTTTTTTGTTTGTCCCCGGGGTCCAGGAGGGGGGGCCCCCCAGTAACTGTTTTTCATTTTGGATGGCCTTAAGCGGGATATGTTGGAGGAAATGGGCTCCAAGCATATGGAGAGTGGAGCCTTGATTTCCCCAACCCTCTGGGTCGAGGGGCACAGCAAACTGATTTTCCCTCTTTCCCCTCCGCCTCATTTTCGCGCAACCTTTTAAAGGGCAGGGAGTGGGGAAACTCGGTTTTTTGGGAATACCCTCTTCCTCCTCCCCCTACCCCGCTCCCTCGGCACGCTTCAACACACCCCTGCTTGCCTCGATAATGACCTGGAGCTGATACGCCCCCTTGAATAGCTCGGGCCCCCAAAACCACTCCCTAATGAAGCCGTAAAATTGTGAAACTGTGGGGCTTTGGGGTTTTTTGACGGGAAAAAGGCCCCGTGTCCCATCGTGTCCGTTCCCCCTCCGTCGCTGGGGGCCTTTTGTTTCAGAGTGTCCAAACGATCTTTTCCAGATCTGTCCCACTTTTGCTCATGTGAAAAGGGCTTTGTCCGATGACCATTTTGGTGGCTTCTTAAAAAACTGGAAGGATGATGAGAGCTCTTTCCCTGCCCCCATTCGGTGGTCAACACCCCGGGTCCGCACCGTGCTTGTAGGCCATGTGTCACTTCGTATGGTAATGGCATTGCGCTGCTGCCAAGTCGCTGGGCATGGGGGGGTGGTTCCAGCGTGTTCCCACATCCAAGGGGAGCGGTTGACGGGGAGGGAGCTGCGCTGCAAGCGCCAGGCGGGACGAAGCAGGGTGCGAACGGCGGAAGTGCAAAATTGACTTGGGCCCTTTCCTCGCAGGCAGCCAGCCCCGGGTACTCTTTGAAATTTTGGACGACAGGTTAAGGGCTGTCCCAGGCAAGGGGGTGTGCCCCAAACCTACCGATCTTTAGGGTGGCCAACAAATTTGCCCCTTATGCACACCACCTTGCTGGCAAAGGGTTTTTGGGACCCAGCCAGCGCTCGGTCTGTAGCGGGAGCCGTCCCCCGCTCCGACCTGTGTTGGACGGTCTCCAAGACGATTAATTTCAACCGGCTGGTTTTCCTGGGCCGTGATGCCACCAGAGGACCTTGGGGGGAAAGAACCTGCACCTCCTGCGGTTTTGAAGAGGGGTTTTGGCGAGCCGGGGGAGCCCCGTCCCCCAGGACATCCACCCCGTCAAACCCGTGAGCTGTCACAGAGATTAGCGGCCTTGGCCCCGCTTTTCTGTCATTGTCGGTGGTCAGAGGACTTTTCGGCCACAGATGGACAACGCGCTTGAAATTTTAGATGACAGTGGGGGCCAGGGGGGCGGCTTTTCTGGCAAAAAAATGCCCGTGGGATCTGGTATTGGGGGAGGCAGGGGGCCCGGTGGCGGAAAACCCTCTGTGTCCCCAGACGGAAAGGCACATTTCCAAGGCCAAAAGTGGGAAAGCCCACATTCGGCTTTTGGCTTTGGGATTTGGGTTTTGGGTTAAAAATGTTTTTCTGCTCCCAAACCCGGAAAACGAAGGTGGCTGCTGACTGGCCCCTGTACGGCGTGAAAGGGGTCAAATGGCGGAAGGGAAAGGGGGGGATGGGTCTTGGGGGTGCTGGGGTACTCGGGCGACGGTGGAGGCTGAACAGGAGGCTGATTCCTGTCATGACTCTGAGAGAATGGGCGATGAGGAACGCTTTGGTGGTGGCGGCGGAGGAGGCGGAGGGGCAGAGGGTTTTTGACAGTGGTTGGGGCCCCGGGGTCGGTTGGCCTTTTTTGGCCCAATGTTGCCCCCATTTTAATCATGCATTGCTGCATGTGATTGAAAGGGTGGGGTTTTAACCATTAAGGGTTTTTGCCTCTACTTTTGGTTTACGGCAAAGGCGGCTATGACATCGTGGGTGAATCAGAGGCTTGGTCAAAAAAGGCCCAAGGTTGAGGGGCCCGGATTTTTGACGGCGATAAGCGAGGAGCGGGGGGGGGTTTGCGTGACCGTGGTGGCGGGGTATATCAGCGGACTTCTGCGACGCCTCTCCCTTTTTGAGGGGGAACCCCCACTGACAACCCCATCGTCTTCCTCCTCGTCCGGATGAAGGGCTGCACGCAAATTCTGCTAAAAGCCAGTTGGTCCGCAATGTCGTCATTCATATCAACCAGGTGCTTTGTCGTCCTGACATTTTGCTCCCGGAGCTGCGGGCTACAAGCAAGAGGGTCGCAAGGGGTTTCGACCCCCCGGGTTTTTGACGATTGCCGGCTTCCCTTTTCCCCCTTGATGGCATCAGTAAAGGGCTCAAGCGGAAAATATCCTCTTTGGCCTCTTGATCTTTTAACTGCCTTTGCCCCAACCGCCATTTGTCATCAAAAAGGCTTTAGAAAAATGGTTATCCCAGTGGTGGGTACCGAGTTGACTTTGGGGCTTCATGTTTTTGGGCGGTGTGGTGTGCTGATGACGACATTTGTGGCCGTGACTGGGGGAGGACGAGGAGGTAAGATGCGGTGCAGGTTGCATTAACCCTTAGGACAGTTGGCGCGCTGTTGTTATGGGTTCCAAGGGCCCTGACCCGCGATGACAGGCCTGACGGGCCTGCAATGATGTCCGCTGGCATGGTGTTGTTACCAGCACTGGAAGGGCACCTTCTCTCATTCCTGTACCCCCCATGTCCCACCCCCCCCTTTGCTCGCTTACCCCCGAAATTTTGCTCCATGTTTAGAAAAAAAAACAAATTTGAGAAGGTTGGAAGGTTTTGGAAAGTCTCTTATTAAAAAACGGCAAATCAAGTTATCTCAAATCCCTAAATCAAAAAAAAATTGTGGATTCAAATACAACTGCAAAATAGTCTATCAATCAACAAAGCTGGGGCCCGCGCAAAGTGAAAAAATACGTATTGAAATGTATTGGATAATAAAATGATATTTTTGGCACCTATCATTCACCTGTGGTAACACAAATTGCTGGATTCAAATTTCTGTTTGGGGGCCTATAAAAAAATCTTGGAATGGGCAAAAGTGCAAAAAACAGTTCTGTAATGTATTCGGTTTAAAAAAAAGGTATTTTTTGGCACCTATCAATTCACCTGTGGTGACTAAAAAATTGCTGTTTAAAAAATTTAAAAGGGAAAGTGATTATCAACTAAGGTGCCTCGCCAAAATTGAAAAAAAAACGTATCTGAAATTTTATTGGATATTTAAAAGTATTTTTTGGCCCAAAACAATTCACCTGTGGGAATACACAATTGCTGGATTCAAATTTTTTGCAAGGTGGCTTTTTCAAAAAATCTGGACTGGGGGAAAAATGCAAAAAAACGACTTAAAGTATTGGAAATAAAAAAGGGATTTTTTGGGGACCCATCAATTCACCCGTGGGGCTAAAAAATTGCAGTATTCACATTTAAATGCAAGGTGCCCAATGAACAAAATGTAGTGCACCAAAGTCAAAAAAAAAGTATCTGTAATGTTTTGGATAATAAAGGTTTTTTTTGGACCTATCAAATTTACCCGTGGAACTACACAAATTTTGGGGTTCAAAATTTTCGCAAGGTGGCTTTTCAAGAATTGGACTGGGCAAAAAATGAAAAAAAACGTATCTTTTGTTTCGGGTAATAAAATGTTTTTTGTGGCACCCTTTAATTCACCCGTGGTGATAAAAAATTGCAGTATTCACATTTAAGTGCAAGGTGCCTCAAGAACAAAGTTAGAGCACCAAAAATCAAAAAAACGTTCTGTAATGTATTCGATAAAAAAAGGGTTTTTTTGGACTATCAATTCCCTGTGGTAACTAAAAATTGTGGATTCAAATTAACTGCAAAGGTGGATTTCAACAAAATTGGATGGGCAAAAGTGCAAAAACACGTATTGAATGTATTGGATAAAAGGATTTTTTTGGCATCAATTCACCCCGTGGTGAATAAAAAATTTCAGTATTCAATTTTTAAATGCAAGGTGCCTCAAGAAAAAAGCTGTAGTGCCCAAAAGTCAAAAAAACGTTCGTAATTATTAGATAATAAAAAAGGGATTTTTGCCCCTTCAATTCCCGTGGTAACTACAAATTGCTGGGTTCAAATTTAACTGCAAGGTGGCTCTATCAACAAATCGGATGGGCAAAAGTGCAAAAAAACGTTCTGTAATGTTTGGATAATAAAAGGTTTTTTTTGGCACCTATCAATTTACCTGTGGTGGGCTAAAAAATTGCAGTATTACATTTTAAGTGATGGTGCCTAATGAAAAAAAGCGTGTGCCCAAAATAAAAAAAAAAGTATCTGAAAATTTTTTTCCCCGGTTTAAAAGGTTTTTTGGCACCCATAACCTGTGCTGACTTGTGGATTTTTAATTTAAGTACAAGGTGGGTTAAAAACAAAAGGTGGAATGGGCAAAATTAAAATGAACACCTTCGAAATGTTTTGATAATAAAGTGGAGTTTTTTTGCACCTAACAAAAAGAGCAGTTACTTGAAAAAGGTGTATCCTATAAGTTGGCTGCCCAATTTCCAGGAAATTTTTTCAATAGAAAATGTTAAAAATAAAATATTGCAAGTTAAATAAGTCTGGTGACTTTATCAGTATTCTTTTTATAAACTTTTCTTTGTATAAAAACAAGATATTTTTTGCACCCTTTCAATTAACTGTGGTGGACTTAAAATTTTGGATTCAAATTTAAGTGCAAAGTTTTAATGTCTCTAAGAGACTTTTGTGAAAATGGCTGATAGTTATCTAAAGCAAACTGGACAAGCCAATAAATGTCAACAAACAATAATTTGACATATCAGAACTCTAAACTGTCACAAAATGGCGCTCATGACCACGAAGACAGGCACTTAGCAGTTAGTACTGGAACCAACAGAGTTATTGATTTCAAAGCAAGGAGAGCGCCAAAGCTTATTCTGTTCTCTACCTCAAAAAACAATCAATCTCTCCTCCCCACCTGTGTTATATACAGTAGGTGAACTGACTTCTCCCCCTCCCTTCTCTATTCTGTCAGTTATCTGGTAGTTGGGGAACTGGACCAAACTGGATGGAACCAGCTATATGGAAAACTTCAGAAACATCCAGAATCTGGCAGAAAGTCCCAGGTGATAACAGTGAATAAAGAACACATCTCTGGGGAACAGGGAGATACGAAATGTATGATAATAACAACTATGAAAGCAAACAAAGCACTTCAATCAACTACCATCTAAATAGTGACAGAGATTTGACACAATCCACCTTGACACTTACAACTTTGCAGTATACTTTGCAATCAAACTTCAAGACTCAAATGAACGTTATAAAGACTAGGGGCTCTATGAATTTGCATAAAATTTTTTTGTAACTTGACGCCGACACACCAGTTCTATACAGATATAGAGGGGTGTATAATACAACAGTATGAAAGAAAGTGTTGTACACCAAACATTTTTGGTGCATAACACTCAAAATTGCTGTATTATGAACAAACTTTGTATGGCAGCTTTGTTACAAAGTCTGGCACATTAAAATGTGCCGTCAGGCGCACATTGCACCAAGTTTAGTTGTATACCTGTTCATACATCTTTAAAACTGGCAAAAAATGGAAAAGGCAAAATCATAGATGTCGCCCTAGAAGTATGCTAATGAGCTCCAGGTGTGTGGCCAGGTCATTTGACTTGCCAGGATCCTGAGTAGTTGTCATGCAACCACTTCAAACAAACACACACACCAGAAAACAGATGTAACATAGAAACTTCTGATGACCTACAATTCAGGAGAGGATAAAATGGCGGGAGTGTTCCTGTCATTCGTAACAATCATACAGTAATTGAGGAATTCCATTGTCAATGATCTAGTTCAGTAGTGCTGCTGATTCCAAAAGCAGCTGGAGGTTACCCACTGATTGCCGACACGCTGGCCGACTAGGAAGGACATGGTATATAACAACACTAAACTTAAAGGGGTTGTCTCACCACTGGATTTCATCCTTCCTTGGTGCTGTCTTAAGAGCTGGAGTTTTGAAATCAGGGGCGGGAGCACTGGCTTCCTCGAGTCCTCTCCCCCCTCCCTTCATCTAGGTGACGTCATGCTGCTGCGCTCGCTCCTGATGCTAAAACAGCATTGGAAGGGAGAACATCTCAGATCACAGATTTCTCTTTCCCCTGCTGCTCACCATTCAATAGTATCCACCGTGTACACAGCACATATTTTCTCTCCCTATACATGACAGCACGCAGGGCAGGCGATTACCCTGGCCAGGGGTTCCCAGCACAGGGAATTGGGCAGGGGGGAAGTGATTCAAATAATCTCTGATGTTACTAGCTGCCAGGGCTGGGCAGCCTGTTGTCTTTTCATGGAGTTATCTCACTGCTGTGTCTGTGTCTCTGCTTAATTACTATTCACTGACTGTTGACTATTTCCTGCCAGAATCATTCACTTCAGCAGTGAAGCTGGTTAGGTAAACAGGAGAGTGAATGCTAATTAGGCTGACTCAGAGCTGAATGACATGGGCAGGAAATAGTTAACAGCAGTGAATAATAATTAGGCTGAGACACAGATAAGGCATCAGGGGAACTCACAGGGGCTGCTAGTATGCCTTCTCTAAATCACTGTGCAGGCAGAGTGAGGACAGAGAGAGAACTGACAGGAGATAGTTAAACTTGCGTGCTGCTCGCTCCCGAGTCGACCTGCTGTGATAAGATGCCGGAGATACAGCCTATCAGGGAGAACAAGCAGGTCGGTGACTATAGGGAGCAGCCTCTGGAGCCACTAAAAACAAGTTATCTAGAAATCAGTAGGAGATTTGTTATTGACATATATTGCAAACTTGCTTGTTTTTTGAAGATCTTTAATTTGAATGACAATCTTTGTAGTGAGACAAACCCTTTAAGTAAAGTGTATTGGACAATTCCTATTACTTAAAAAGAAAAATACAACTGTTCTTTATTTCATCTTACATTAGATGCACACTACTTAAGTATTTACTATTTTTTCTTCAACATTTTTAATCTCAACTTAAATCCAAAAACCTTTTAAAACTTCCTACGTGTCCAGCTTCATGTTGTAGCACAACTTTTCTTCTTTTTTGCCTATTTTTTTCTTTTCAGTGTTGGCTTCTTGGCAGCTGTACATGCTTTCAGACTAAAAGAGTAGAATTGTCTTCTCATAGTTGAAGCTGAGGTCGAAAACCTCTTGTTGATTTGTTTAAATCTGAAGGTGTCTACCAGATTGTGCACAGGTGTTAAGGTACAATTTGTATCTTTTTATTAATTTTTTTAATTCAATGCCTTTTCGGAAAATTTAGGTTTTTTTTCACTTATTTTGATTTTCATCTTTCTTATGCACAAGAATTTAACAACATTTTGGATGTCAGGCTGGGTTCTCATGTTGCAATTGACAAACACAAATGAAACAACAGAAAAACACAAAAAAATTTTTAAAACAGGTTACTTTATTCTTGAACAACGCGTTTCGTGTTTAAAAACACTTTGTCCATGAAGTGTTTTTAAACAAAAAATGCATTATTTGAGAAGGTAACCTGTTTTAATACAACAAGACTGACGCTTCAACTTTACAATACGCTGATCTGATGAACAGTGTCTTATCAGATCTTTGGATTGCCAGGGAAAATCCAAGAACCTCTCTTTTATGGAATCTTTTTATGGGACAAATTTGAAGATATGACACTTTGATGGAATTGTAAAGTAGTCAATCTACAGCTTGTATATCAGTCTAAATTTGGTGTGCCCTCAAAATAAATCAACACAGCCATCAATGTCTAAACCCTTGGCAACAAAAGTAAGTAAACCTCTAAGTGAAAATGGACAAATTGTGCCTAATTTGCCATATTCCCTCCTTGGTGTCATATGACTTGTTAGTGTTACAAGACCTCATAGGTGTTTTGCAAATATTTTTAATGTTAGGCTATGAATATTAAAAAAAATATATATATACCGTATATACTCGAGTATAAGCCGACCCGAGATAAAAACCGAGGCACCTACTTTTGCCCCAAAAAGCGGGAAAACTTATTGACTCGAGTATAAGCCTAGGGTAGAAAATGCAGCGGCTACTAGTAAATTTTTTAAATAAAAATGGATACCAATAAAATTACATAGGCAGTTTAATGTCCCCCATAGGCAATTATAGGCAGATATATGGCCCTAAATGCAGGTATAGGCAGGTATATGTCCCAAAAGGCACGTATATGGCCCCATAGGCATGTAATAGGCAGTTTTTATGTCCCCCATAAGCAGATTATAGGCAGGTATATGGCCCCATATGCAAGTATAGGGCAGGCTGTAGGCAGGTATATGGGCAAGCTGTAAGGCAGGTATTGGGGAGGCGTAGAGGGTATTAGGCAGGTTTTAGGCCGCATAGGCAGGTATAGGGCCGTTTGTAGGCAGGTATAGGGCTGCCCGTAGGCACTGTAGGCAGGTATAAGGCAGGTATAGGGCCGGCTGTAGGCAGGTATAGGGCAGGTATAGGAGTGTTTGGCAGGTATAGGGCTCGTGGCAGGATAGCAGTTGAGGCAGGGATAGGGCCTGCTGTAGGCAGGTATAGAGTAGGCAGGGTAATAGGTCAGCTGTAGGCAGGTATAGGGCCTGCTGTAGGCAGGTATAGGCAGCTTGTAGGCAGGTATAGTGTGGCTGGCTGTAGGCAGTATAGGCAACTGTAGGCAGGGTATAGGCCTGCTGTAGCAGGTATAGGCACTGTAGGAGCGTAATAGTCAGCTGTAGGCAATGTATAGGGCCGGCTGTAGGCAGTATAGGGCAGCGTAGGCAGGTAATAAGCAGCTGTAGTCCAGGGTATAGCTGGTATAGGCCGCTTGTATTCAGGTATAGGCACTGTATGCAGTATCGTCAAGGTGGTAGGCAGGTATAGGCAGCTGTAGCAGGTGATAGGAAGTTTAAAAAAACCAAAAAAAAACACTTACCTGGCTCCGCCCTGCTCCTGTCTCCCTCACCGCTCCGCCCTCCCGCTGCTCCGCCTCCCGCGGCGCTGTCCTGTCTTCTCGTCACAAGCTGTGACGTTATCAGTGTCGCACAGAGCCCGCAGCCTTGTATTACACACTCTGCCTGTGCCGGAAACTCCGGACGGCCACGAGTCTGCTTCGGCCGCCTGGGAGGCCACTGCGGAGCACGGAGCGCTTGCTCTGTGCCCCGCATTGGTATCCACACCTATGTGCGCTCCCAGAGGAGTCGTATAAAGGTGAAGGTGATCGCGGACAAGTGCCCGGACCTACCGCAGTCGTCCGGACACTGTGCGCTCACTCGGCCTTCAGTTATATGCTCTCCCTGAAAAGCCGCATATGCTGAAGTGTCCTTTGTCGCGACGCCCATCGCAGCGCCTGAGCGCGCGACAGTGTCACGAGTATACCAAGGGGGGATTTTCAGCACATTTTTTGTGCTGAAAAACTCGCTTCTACTCTAGTATATACCGGTAAAATATATTTTCTCCAATAAAATGCAGTTTTAGCTGAAAAGGTAAAAATTGTACAAGGAATCCTACTAGAAAAGGATGTGGCTGTAAACTGCTGTTTGGGTGCATTTGGCGACGTTTTGAGGAGATCACCTCCTCAGTCTCAAGCTTGAGACTTATTTATATTTTTAAAGAATCTTTTGGATAAAATTAAAGTTTGTTTCCCCCCCCAACACACACTATTGGGGGAGGGGTAGGGGAGTGGTTTAGATTATTCGGGTCACTAAGGTCCTCCATCATAGATAAGAAAAATACTATATTTAGTTAGGCAGGACGTCATTTAATACAAAAGATTCTTTAAAAATATATAATAAGTCCGGAAGCTAGAGACTGAGAAAAGGTGAACTCCTCAAAACTCCGCGATGCATGCAGCTTTACTGGCTGCCCGACCCTGTTGCTCCTCTCGTATCCCGGCATAGGGAAAAGATAAATCTTTCGGATTGCTCTAAGGATTGCCTGTCATAAACTCCCGTTACACGGACACGGGAATTCCGGACCACAGATAGTTACCGGTTGGGAGTCGTTAGTACACTGAGACCCTAGATAGAGGCACGGGCCTACAATCATTGACTGCATGGCATATTCGACAGCAAGTATAAATGGTCCAAGTTAATAATGTTTTGATAAGAGAGAAGCTTTATGGCGGATTTTATTGTTACAATAATAAATAAAAAAAAGGTTTTAAATGTCTTCTAATAACATGAATAGATTTAACAAGTTCTATATCTTTTCACTAAAGTCATTGAATAAGATAGAATTTGGATATCAATCTAGTGGAAGCCAACTATAGGACAAATATATATAAAAAGTGATTTAATGTGGTTTTAACCTGTATAACTGAAAACTACTTGTCCTAGTATGTTAGCTACGTTCTATCATTATTTAGCTGTTCTGTCCTAATTTTTGTATTGGCCAAGTATATAGCAGCTTGTGTTCCTTGAGAATAACATTTGTGTGTATTTATCTAGTTCCCTTGCTTGTCCTGCTGAGTAGAATCGCAGTACAGAGGGCTCCAAAGTTTTTATGCCTAAGGATTAGGATTGTTGAGCGATTACTTGGCTAACGACATCGTGCGTATAGTCTATATTCGTGGTGCCACCATCCGATGAAGGGGTTTTTCCGATAGTGATCAGTCGTAATTAATGAGCGATGACCAGTAAATTCTATGGGAGAGCAACTATCTACCTTCATCTCATTACACCCAAACAGGTCTTGGAGAAACTGGAAATTACCATCCCATCATCAAATGGAGTACGTGCAACATCTTAGGCAACACACTAAGGTTATAAAAGCCACAGTAAAAAAAAAGCCACACACCGATTCACTATCCCTTGTCTGGTACCACAGCATTACCCTTACACCCGCATCACCCCATCAAATTAAAAAGTGCCAGAAGGCAGTATGATGTTGAACCATGCAACATTACTTGAGACTGTAAATTGCATATCCCTGTCCTGGGAACGCAGCATTATCCCCAAAAACATGCAAGACCCCCGATATTTATAAAAGTGCCGGAAAAAGGAGTCTTTTCAACCACCATTTTAATTTCACTTGACATTGAATATAACCTGTCCCTGGGCCACAGCATTAAGCCTCAATCCTGCAATGACCCCCACATTATATATAAAAGTTCCGGAAAAAGGAGTCTTTCAACCACGCTCTTATTAGGTTTCACTGACATTGAGACTATTACCTTCCTGGGCCACAGCAATGGATCCCCAAACACTGCAATGACCCCCACATATTAAAAAGTGCCGGAAAAAAGGTAGTCTTTCAAGCCACATCATTTTTAGGTTGAGTGAACAGGTACATCTGACTATAAGCCTGTCCTGGGCACAGCCTGAGCCCCAAGACCAGCATGTACCCCCACATATTTAAAAAGTGCCGTGTAGGAGAAAAGGAGTCCTATTCAACCACATTTTTAGTTGAAACAGACATTGACTATACCAGTCCTTGGCCTACCAGCGATGAGCCCCAAACCTGCATGACCCCCACATTTAAAAATGGTTCCGAAAAAGTGACAGTACTTTTCAAACCACCATTTTAAGTTTCTAACAGACATTGTGACTATACCTGTCCGGCCACAGCATAAGCCCCCAAACCATCAAGACCCCCACATTTAAATAAGTGCCGGAAAAAGGAGTCTGTTCAACCAACCAAGTAGTTTATCACACTAGAACATTGACTATGACCAGTCCTGGGCCACAGCAGAGCCCCGCAAAGACCTGGCATACGCCCCCAGATTAAAAAGTTCCAGAAATAAAGGAGTCTTTTCAACACTCCATTTTAGTTTCACTGGTGAGCCTTGACTCTACCTGTCCAGGGCCACAGCCATAGAGGGCCCAAACCTGCATAACCCCCAGAGTATTGAAAAAGTGCCAGAAAAGGAGTCCTTTCAAACCACCATTTGTATATTTCACTGGACCATTGACTATACCTGGTCCTGGCCACGAGTCAAATGATCCCCCAAACCTGCATGGACCACCACATTTAGAAAGATTGGCCGGAAAAAGGATTCTTTTCACCACCATTTTAGTTTTTCACTGACATTGACTATACCTTCCTGGGCCATCAGCCTGAGCCCCAGAACCTGCATGACCCCCACATTTAAAAAGTGCTGGAAAAAGGAGTCTTTCAGCCAATTTTTAGTTGAACTGGACATTGACTATACAGTCCTGGGCCACAGCCTAAGCCTCAGAACCTTCAAAACCCCCGAGCAGTTAAAAAGTGCCGTGAAAAAAGGAGTCCATTCAACCACCATTTTAAGTTTCACTGGACATTGACTAGTACCAGTCCCTGGCACAGCATGAGCCCCAATACTCATGACGCCCCACATCTTAGAAAAGTAGCCGTAAAAAGTAGTATAATCAGACACATTTATAAGTTGAACTGGACGATTGACTATACCTGTCCTGGGCCGACATCATGAAGCCCAAACCTGCATAGACCCCCAGATTAAAAAGTAGCAGTAAAAAAGAGTCTTTCAACCACCAATTTAGTTGTACTGGACATTGACTATACCTGTCCCTGGCCTACACAAGGGGGGGGGGGGGGGTGGGGAGGTGTGTGAGCCCCAAACCAGCATAACCCCCCGAATTATAAGTAAGTGGCGTTAAAAAAGGAGTATATTTAAACCACCATTTTAGTTTTCACTGGAATTGACTATACCTGTCGCTGGACCACAGCAATGAGCCCCGAAACCTCATTGGCCCCCACATTTATAAAGTGCCGTGAAAAGAGGTAGTACTTTCAACCACCATTTGTTAGTTTAACTGGTACATTTTACTATACCTGTCCTGGGTCCACAGGGCATGACCCATGGGCCGGAGTTACAGTTGGTGCGGTGAGGAGGCCCAGGCTGGCGGCTGTCATCATTTAACACGCAGGTTAAAATGCCCTGATGGACCTGCCAGCAACGAAAACTGTCCGTTCTGAGAAGCTAGTGCGGAAGCGGAAGTGTGAGAGACTCCTGCCTTTCCTCAGACAGCATTCAATAACCTGGGTAGCGCTTGCCCCTCGCGTATGATGTTGGGACCAAATTGAGATTCACCTTTGAATTACTGGGTGGGTTAACGCTTCCTGTTTAACACCGCAGGTGCCCATTATCTTGGCATTTCCTTTTTCTCATTTTACACCGACGTTGCTGGAGGAAATGTTGCCTCTGTACTTTGTTCATCTGTCCGTGCTGCCATACTCATCATGTTCCTCTGAAAAACCTACATCTTGTCAAGTATTCTCTTAGCCTGCTCTCCATGTACAATTCAGAAAATTTTTTTAACAGCAATTTTTGTACATGGCAAGTTTTTTATGTACTTTAAATTTCTGAGAAAAACACATTTTTAAATATTTGTATGGAGATGCCCACCATGTCTTTTGTTTCACATTTTTTTAATTGTATAAAATGGGTTGTTAATAAAGGGATTGATAGCTAGTTAAAGATCTTGCAAAAAACAAGTCAATTTTGCAATATTTGTCCCATTTAAGCATTGTCCAAACCTAATCCTGTTCTGACACGCACCATCACCTCTTGAGGTCCACACTTGACTCAATGTGAAGAACTAATGTCTGTTATAAACAACATTTTTTTAGAGATAGTGACCTTTGATATAGCTGCATGAGCACAGACGATTGCCCCCAAAAATTCAAAGACATGACCCATGAGCCACTTTGACAATTAGTGAGAGAAAAAAGTTCTATTAGAAACAACATTTTTTAGAATAGGACCTGTAGTGAATGGCAATTTCAAAGCATCATTACCTCAAAAAATTATAAAAATACTTCTCACCACTGTATAAAAATGGTGAAGGAGTAAAGTGCCACTTAAAGCCACAATTTCAGTTCCAAATGTATCCATTAATATTAACTGTTTATCTCACATCAACATTAACCAAAAAATTTAAATATTGACTACTCAGCCACTGTTTTAAAAATTGTGAAGGAGAATGCCCTTAAAGGCGACACATTCTTTGCCAAAGGACCATGATTTTGCTGTATCTCACAGCACACATGACCCAAAAAAATATAAATATGACTTTCTAAGCCACTGTTAAAATATTGTTGATTGTCCAACATGACCCCAAAACAAGTGACAATGTGAAAGATTCTAAAGATTAAGTGGAATTAAATTGAATATGTGGTTTTGTCATGTAAACCTTGGTGACTTTTAGTCTCAACCGTATGATTACACCGATAGGAATATCACAGCAAAATTCAGCAAAATAACTGTGTGGGAATTGAGAATAAAAATTGACAGTAGAGTGAAATGATCATTTTAAAGATAAGTTTTTTCAAGAAGACCATTTCTGTTTTTTGGAGAGGTATGTGAAGTAGACCAGCAACTAATTCGGTGACCACGGCAAATTGTGCCACAACAACATCAGAGAAACAAGACTTGATTCATCTTGATTGAAAGCTCAAACGATCCACATTAACATTGGAAAGTCAGGATGCGTTTGTCTTAATGGACTGCCGACCGCTGTGCTGTAGGTCCGCTCATTATATGACGCTGGCTGCTGGGCAGTACAACACCACAATGGCGTGGCGAGCCAGCTCTGGCCAATCGGTCCATTTTTTGATACCCAGAAGTCATTGGGTCCCGGAACACATACAAAAACATCGAGTTGAGATAGCGATATTCGTGCGACCATGATCTTAAGCTGGTCTCTGGGTGTTGTAGTCTGAGCCTGCATTGCCATGACGTTGGGAGGTGGGATAAGTAAGAGATTGCCAGAGGTCACCCAATAGGCATTGATGCCACCTTTCCAATGCTGCCTGCCTCTGCTGCCCGTTACTGCTACTTGGTCACTGACTACTGCTGTCACTCGTCTGGTCGTGTTCCACCGTTGACATTTGAAGAACGTGAAGCAGGACGCAACAGATGTCCTCCAGTTGATCAATCAGCAGTCTCCATTTGCCTAGCATTTTACTCTCTATTTTGTGTGGGTGGAAGGAAAGTGCGTGAGTTTTTGTTTTGTACCGGGGATTCAGGAGGTGTGTCCACCCAGTAACTGTTGTTTCATTTTGATGGCCCTTAATGCGATGCTCAAGTTGGAGTGAAATGGAAGCATCAAGCACTCATTTGAGAGATGTAGCCTTGAAATTCCCAAGCCTCTGGGTTAGGGCACTAGCAAACTCATGCTTCCTCATCTGCCTCAAATTCACGCCAACCTCTTTCCAAAGCAGGGACTTCTGGATGTCTAGGAATACCACCTCCTCCACCACTTCGCTCCGGCACAGCCTTCAACACAGCCCTGACTTGCCTCTTGAAAGATGCAACCACAGAGAGCTGAGGAGGCCGCCTTGCACTAGCTCTTGGACTCCTGAACCACTGCCAATGAAACCGATAAAATTGAGAAAAGCAGTCGGGCCATGAGGATTTGACAGAGAGAAAGGCTCCCGTGTCTTGGCATCTGTGTCCGTCTCCTCCTCGCTCTCTGTCGGGCGACCTGAAGTATCATGAAGTTGTCCAACGATCGTATCCGAGAACTTAAATCACCAGAAATAAAAAAAAGAAATATAAAATAATATAAAAAGAAAAAATAGATGATGTAAAAAAGAATAGGGAAAAAAATTTATGAATAATAAATTATAATTTATAATTTTTTGGGTTGGGGGGGGGGGGGGGGTTTTTATTTTTTTATAAAATGATATTCGCTGAAATGGGTAAAACACAACGTCCTCACTGGACCATTTTTGTGGCATCTTCAAAACTTGCAATGGATGGTGCAGAGCTCAATCACCTGCCTCCACTCGTCGGTATTGCTCAACACCCCGAGGTCCGCACTGCTGCTTGTCAGGCCATGTGAAGACAGAAGGCTGGCTGCTAGACTGGCCACTGTACCGTGTGCAGGTCGTCAAACTGGCAGAAGGAGAAGGGGCAGGATGGGTCTCTGGTGGTGCTGGTTGTACCGGGCGACGGTGGAGGCTTAGAGCCGTAGGCTGATCCTCTGTATACATGACTCTGAGAGACATGGTCAGCAGTGATGAACGCTTGGTGGTGGCGAGGAGTGCGGAGACAGATGGGTGTGACAGTTTTGGAGGCCCTGCGTCGGTCTGGCCTTATTTGGCCAAGTTTGCCTCCATTTCAACTCCATGCATTCGCTGCATTTGACTATCACATGTTGAGGTGGTTAACCACCTAAGTGTTCTTTGGCCTCGTACATATGCTGTAACTGCAAAGGCGCATATGACATCACTTGTGTTGAATACTATGGCTTGGTCAAGAAGAAGGCCCAGGCTTAAGAGGTCCCTGGACCTTTTTGATGAGCGATAAGCGAGGAGCGTGGGAATTGGCCTGACCGTGGCTGGCGGAATCATAACAGCGTACTTCTGCGACACCCCCGTCTCCTTGTTTGAGGCGGAACTCTTAACTGACGGACACCGCCATACGTCATCCTCCTCGTCCCATTGATGAAGCGCTCGCGAAGCAAATTCTGCTGAAAAGACCACTTCATCATCGAATTCATCATCATCAACACAGGGACTTTCGTAGTCCTGCATTTCTGCATCCAGGAGCTTCGGGACCTACAAGCATGAGGGACTGCAAGGCGTTGCCACCGCTTCCTAGAATTTTTTGCCCGATTGACCGCTTCGCTTCTCCTCCTCTGATGCATCAGTAACTAGGCTACAGAGCAGTAGAAAATCATCCTCTTTGGCCTCTTGATCTATTAACATGCGCTTCTGACCACCAACCGGCATTTTGTCATCAAAGAGAGTCATCATAAAATGGGATTTATCCACATTGGTGGGTACAGAGTTACATTTGGGCTGCTTCATGTTGGACGTATGCTGGTGATGCGATTGACGTACATTTGTGGCCGTGACTGGGAGACGAGGAGGGTAAGACTGCTGGATGCAGGTTGCAATTTAACCACTGAAGGACATAATTGCGACGCTGTTCGTTTACTGAATTCACATGGTGCCCGTGACCTCCACGGTGACAGCCCTGACGTTGGCCTGTAACTGATGTGATGCCGCAGCATGTCGTGTTGTCCGCCACACTGGAAGGAGCAACCTTCTCGGTCGTACCTCAACCTCCATGTCCCACCCCCCTCTTTGCTCGGCTTTACCACCTGAATTTCCGAGCTCCATGTTCAGAAATATGAACCTAATTATAGAATTTATGTGAAAAGGAAAAGCAAAAAGAGTTTTGAAAGTCTCTTATTAAAAGACGTGGCAAAATCACAGCCTATTCTCAAAACCCACCATATCCAAATAAAATTTGCTGGATTCAAATATGAACTGCAAAGTAGATCTATCAATTCAACAAAGCTGGCCTGCGCCAAAGTGAAAAAAAACACGTATCTGAAATTGTATTCGGAAAAAAAAGATTTATTTTTTTGGCACCTATCAATTCACCTGTGGTAGACTTACACAATTGCTGGATACAAATTATAAACTGCAAGTGTGGCTCCTATCAACAAATCTGGACTGGCAAAGATGCAAAAAACACGTAATCAGTAATTTAAACGGATAATAAGAAGGTAATTTTTGGCACTATCAATTCACCTGTGGAAACTACACAATTGCTTAGTGACAAATTTTATACTGTCAAGGAGGCTCTATCAACGAAAATCGGAACAGGTGCAAGAAGTGCAAAAACACAGTATCTGAAATGTATTCGTGTATAGGATACAAAGTTATTTTTTTTTGTGGCACCTATCTATTCACCCTTTGGTGACTAAAAAATTGTCAGGTATTCACATGTTAAGTGCAGATGTGCCGTCAATGCCAAAGCTGTAGTGCGGCCAAAGGTCAAAAAAACAACGTATCTGAAAATTATAATTCGGAAAATTACAAGGTGGTATTTTTTGGTCACTCTATCAAAACCAGTGCTGACGTTTCTTGAATTCTACTTTAAGTACAAGGTTGATATATCAACACAGTGGTAATGGGCAAAATTTAAAAATGAACACCCAATCTGAAATGTATACTGATGAAAAAAATGTGGAGTTTAAGCACCTAACAAAGAGACCTGCAGTTACTAGCAAAGAATGTGTATCCTATAGTGATCTAGCTTAGCCCAAAGATCCAGAAAAATATATTTCAATATGAAAACTGTGTACTAATACAGCTATTGCAAGTCTATCACTACGTCTTTGGTTGAACTTATCCAGTATTCTTTAAAGAGCCCTGTCTATTCTTATAATTTTACAAGGATATTTTTTGGCACCTTTCAATTCACCGTGTGGTGACTATAAAATTGCTTGTATTGCAAATTTGATAAATGTGGCAATGGTGGATATATCAACAAAGTGGAATGGTCAAAATAGAAAATGAACACCTATCAGAACTTAAAATCTTGATACTAGAAATTTGAGTTTTGCATCTAACAAAGAGACCTTGCATATACAATAATAGATTGGAGAATCCTAAATAGAACATTGCATTGCCCAATTATCCATTAAAAAATTTCAATAGAAAACTGGTTAATAAAAAAGCGTATTGCAATTGTCTACAGTCTCAGTCTTTGTGTGAACATAATCGCAGAAATCTTTATAGATGCATGTCTGTTGTTCGCGTCCGGGTTGCTGGGGCCCCCCCTTTCGTGCTCTCCCGGGCCCCCCCCGAACTTTACAGGGCATTAGATGCTACTTTAAATAGGGTCTCTAACTAATAAAATTTTCCAATCCTCTAATTCCTAGGACTAAAGATAGTAAGGAATACACCGGCTAATAGTAGAGTTTATCTCTGTGAAGAAATAATAAAATAATTTCTCTGAGCTGTTAGGACACAAGCATAGCGTCACAGGTCCTTACTGTCTCTGAGTACGCATCGTGGTGTTGTATACTACTTTGAGGGTCTAGGAACAGGAAACGGCTGATCTATGTAAAACGAGGTGATCTGGGTGATTGTTACCTGAGCCAATCGCAACCATACACATTCCCAGTCAGTTACGTCTCAGGTCTAGAATCACAGTATCGTCAGACCATGCTTCTATTCTTTGAAAACTGATTTTTAGCTTGCCGCCAATAATTACAGGAAGTCGCTGGAAAAAAGGGCCGGTATCTTAATAGAGTGATTCTAACGAGGTATTTTTTAACCAAAAAATTATCTCTAATGATCAAAATAATATCGGTCCGTATCACCAATAAAAACAGGAGCGCGGATTTCAAACTTTTGATTGTACGATTAATAAATCGCTCCAACACTATCTTGTATCACTAATGAGGTTCACATGCCATTTATGTTAGGTAACATCGGCAAATTGGGGCAGTAATATGTCCATTTTCACGATAGGTTCATGCTCTGACTTTGTGCTTGCCATCTATTGAGACATTGGATGGCAGTTATGTTGAAAATATTTTTTGCAGGCACACCAAATGTTACAACTGATATACAATCTGTACACTACACTACTTTTTTCTACTATCATAGCAAAGTGTCCATTATATTAAATGTTAACCCATTAAAAATAATAGATACAATAATACTGAAAAGTTGAGTGTTGTACTCAACTTTTAGAAGAGATATTTGTGCCAACTGCATACAAAGATACTTATGACCGTCTCTGCCCTTATGAAGAGGTTATTCCTTAAAGATCTACATACAGTCAAGAGAAAAAAAAACTCTAGTAGATCTTTAACATTGGAACGGTGTATCATGGGGAGGTTTCATGTGTATTTCAATCCAGAAACCATAGAGATTAATATGAGTGATAGGACTATACCTTCTAATCCTGTCCCCTAAATCTTCCCTAAACCTCATATTCCTTATACACCCACACCGACAATCTCTAAAATTAATGCCTAAATGCTATCCCTCCACAATGTCCCTTGAGTAGTAGTTTGATTCATTTTTATAATCGACAAATGTTTGAAATCGGCAAGGTTTTTATGGTGGAGTGCGATAATATTTCATGATCGACGCGATAATGTTAAGGTTAAAATCTGTGCATCATCTATTAAGATCTGACTGACGCAATTTCCCTTTGTCGCTTCCTATAATGTTGTGGTGTGCGGCCGAAGGCAAATCAGATTACAGAATTATGAGTCAGTGGGTGAGTAATGGTTTTTTGCGAACGTCCAGAAGAGGGATTGTATGGTTGCGATTTGGTGCATGCCATACCTCGACATCCCCTGACGTTAAAACCCTGAATGTCCTCATCGAATCGAAATCAGTTGATCATCCTTCGCATTGTCGTCTCAGTGTTTATCATTAAAAGTGTGATATTGTTATCTTTAAGTGATGGAGAGCTTATGAGAATGTAGTAGGCTTTAGACATATATGGTGAGAGTTTGATGGGACAGTATTGTATTACTTAATATTATATGATTTTATATCCTAAATCTTTTTGGTAACATCCCCGATGATTCCATGTTTGAAATGCTGTCCATTGCACCAGACCATGCAAAATGTTATACCATCCTTGAGACAACAGTTCTAGTGGTTGCATATCTTCTTGCAAGTAGATGTGTGCACACGTGCACGATTTATAAGCCCTTAACCTGTGATCAAACTGGAGCAAGTGGCGACACTATAGATCCATTGCCACCGTTTGAAGCGAGCCGGCGCCCACTGATCTAATGCACTCAACGCATTGTAGATACGTGGGGAGGAGGTAGCATGAAAGTGGCAGGAACATAAGGCAGCTAGATGGTTAAAACAGTAAGAAAGAAGGGGTAGAGGGAAAGTTGTCAGAGAGGCTGATACCCTAAACTGTGTAGCGCCCCAACAAATTTGGCAAGATATGTGCGGATGAGGTGGATGGTCTGTTTCAGAAATATCATTGTGCTGCAGCAAGACACTACCCCTGTCTGCTCCAAGTAATATGGTGGGAATAATGATGGGCAGGTCAGGCTAGACAGGTGCTAGTAGTTGGGGACTCAATATTAGGGGCACGAGAACAGGCGAATCTGTCCACAAAGACCGGGGATCGTCGAACAGTGTGTTGGTTTGTACCTATGTGGCCCGGGATCGCCATAATCGCGGATGCGGGTTGACAGATTGCTGTGATGGGCGTTGGTGAGAATCCAGCTGTCATGGTCCACATTGCACCAATTGAGCATCAGTTATGAGGGTAGGTGGGAGTGTCCTTAAAAACTATTCAGGGACTTTAGTGGCCAAAGCTCAGGGCAAGACCTCCAAGGTAATATTTTTCAGAAATATTACCTGTTGCGAGGGTGGGGGGGGGGGGGGGGGGGGGGGGGGGGGGGGGGGGGGCACGAGCCACACCAGAGAGGCAGCGGGAGATTAGAGAAGTGAGATAAGTTGCTAAAAAATGGTGTAGGAAAAGAGTGTATTGTGGTTTTGGTTGGAGAACTGGGCTGACTTCGTGTATTGGCTACAGACTCTATGCTAGGGATGGGTCCTGCACCTAAAATTGTGGGAGGGTGCTGCTGTATTGGGGGACAAAATGGCCAGAAGTTTGGGATGGACTAATTTAAAACTAGTACTGTGGTGGTGAGGGTAACTACACATATTAGCCATGCATATAGTGAGTGAAGAAGTAGATAGCTGGTGAATAGGAATAAAACAGGGGTGGAGTGGGGAGGGAGGGGTTAGCAATAGAGTAAAAAAGATCATGGATAAGGAATAAGAAAATTGCAAAATCTATAAATTGCTATGCTGGTCCAATGCCGAGGAGTCTGACCCCGGGGGGCGGGGGGGGCGGGGGGAGGGAAGAGGGGGGGGGTTGTAGTGCGTAAAGGTTTTAATAGCTGAAGAGAAAATATGACATAGGTGGGGATAACTGAGACAAGGCTGGACTAGAGTCTACGACTGGGGGCTGATATACGTTGGCAAGGTTACAGGTTCCTATGTTTATCAGCCGTCGACGAAGTGTCCCGCCCATCACGTTGTTTCTGTGATACGGGTACCGTCACTAGGTGTAAAAAAACCCTTTTCTAAATCCGACACTCGCTTGGCTGTGCTACGTAACGACTTGCACGCCTTTGTTTTGTGGGGTACACAGACCTATATTTCAACCAACAAGTGTACCCACATCCCATGTTTTTGTTTTGCCCCAGACCCACATCACTGTGCATCCACCATCTTTAACAGAAATGCAGACTTATTACCTGCTCCAGCCACACGCGCCTTCCCACTCACATTCCGTGCATTAGCCACAACGTGCCTGTCCTCTTCACGCGGATCCTTTATTACCTTTCTATTTGCCACCGCGCGATCGTTTGAACAAACGTAGACATTTGTGCCTACAAACCCAACAGTCTGCTCTACCTAACTCCAAATTTTTCCATAGCTTGATCCTCGGAATCCCTTTGCCCCCTTAAAAAAAAATATACACCACCGCACATCACTTATGTAAACGCTCATGAAAAGAATTTTAGCCAATTTCCCATTGGTGGCATTGAAACCGGTCCTATAGTAATAGGACCTCTTACTTATGTTACCAAGACAAAGTTACTGCGAGTAAAGACCTGAGTCATAGTTACCACCGGTTTCCGTTAATGTACTTTTTTTCACACTTCGGGGCAAAGTGTCCTTGCAGCATTACAGCAAGCAGCGACGCAAAACCGGTTAGTTGTAAGCATTTATCCGTCGTTTCAAGTATAAGATAAATTGTTATATTGTATCAAGTGGATCTCATCGGAAAATGTACAAGAACGTTTTTTGAGGTTAAGGTCTATAAAAATGATTCAATATCTTGCAACTTTGAGTGTCTTGCGCGCAACTATATCGTTGTGGTTATTTACATTTGTGTGGACCCCGAGTGTTATACTCAACTGTAGTCTCGAGCTTATCGAATAAAAGAAAAATCAAATGTGCTAAGTATGATATACCGTTTTCCCGTCATCCTAATGGGTGTTCACTTTATTTCTCCCAAGTGTATTTATTAGTGTTAACGCTTTTACCTTATAGTGATAGTACATAGCACGGTTAAACTATTACTCCTCTCCATGTAGCGACACTTCGTTTGTACCATAGTCGATCCCCTATATATCGTCACAGACACCATTCAAGCATCCTCCCTTGCTGACCGCTTGGTGTATGTCTTCGTCACCTGACAGCTTAGCATTAAACCCACAATATGTTATATTAAAAAATGAATTAGATACTTACGAGCACCTGTATTCTTATTCTAAATATATGTTTATTATTACCGTATGGTAATAAATTGAAGGGGAATTGTAGGTACCTCTCAACTGTGAGGGTGGGATAGGTTCCTAGTGAATGTTCTAATATTTTAAATAAATATCGCCGTGATGCCATTTTATTATTGGAGGTTCTGCCGAAAGTTTTAGCGCCGTACAGGGTTTTAGGTTGTTTCGTCCGATACAATTATCTGTGTTTAGAAGGGCCTCCCTAAGCAGAAATAAGAATTAGCCTGTCCCTAAAATTCAGTGTATTTTTTGTGGCTCCTTGACAAAAAACCTATTTGAGAGTGATGTAAACGGAAATATATTATACTTATGTCACTATTCCTCTAGTGCCCCCGCTCTTCAACCCTGAACCTTTGTTTACTCTGTCAGGTCCTATTAGTTAATATTTAGGTCCCTAGAAGGTCCTTTCCACTAGTCGGTTCCTGCACCATTATGGCAAAGGAAATTATCATGTGAGTTATTGACAAAAACCTGTTTTCCATTATGAGAGGCTACAAGCTTCATGAGTTCCTCGCAATTGATGTCTGGATAGTTAAGAGTTCGCCCATAAAATATTTTACAATTACCTCAATTCTTATTATCCTCCTGCATCTTATATTTGCCTGGGAGTAAGGTACATCCTTCCAAGGGTACTTTTCTTTTTGTGGCCTATACGAGACCGCCTATTAGTAATTATATTGATTATTGTTTTTTACCCCCCATTTATATTTTACCCGATAATGATTCCACATGTTCATTTTACCCGTACCATAAATCTTCCCCTGCAGTTGTTGGCATTAGACAGGATTATACGATAGAGACAGACACCCCACACCTCCCCCTTTCAGTCTTTCCGATCCTTTCTAAATCAGACTGTAACCATTCAAGTTAACCGGCCCAGTCGTTGTAGCTTCTCGACCAGGGTAGCCATGGTCACAGATTATACCCCACTATTGTGGCAAATTTTTCTTTCAGCTAATTAATACAGTGCGAATTTCATTAATTTTGTTGGTCAGACACCTGGCATTGCAGCATGCAATTTATAGATTTATCAATTTTTATTCCTTTTTTCCGCTGATCTTTTTATCTATTGCTCTACCGAGCCCCCTCCCTCCACTCCAGACCGTCCCTGTTTTAATTCCTAATTCCCAGCTCTCAATACTTCACTATCTTTGCATGCTAATGTTGTTAGTTACCCTCCACGCCGCAGTACCTAGTTTAAATATTCCATAGTCCAACAACCTTGGCCATGTTTGTTCCCCCAATAACAGGCTGCAAACCCTCACCATTTTAGTGCAGCCCATCCCTAGCATATAGTCTGTGATGCCAATACAGAAGTCAGGCCCCATTCTCCTCAAAGAAGACCCAAATCCCTCTTTCTGACACCAATATTTGTGAGGCCACAATTCACTTCCTCTAAATGCTCCCGCAGCACTCTCAGTGTGTGGCTCGTGGAACAGGTAATAATATTCTGGAAAATATTACCTTGGAGGCCTTGGGTCCCTGAGCTTTTGGCGCTAATTCCCTTAAATCGTTTTTTTTAGGACACTCCGCACCGGTTACCTCTAATCAACTTTGGTCATTGGTGCGCAATTGTGACCATGAACAGCTGTGTATCGTCGCCCAGGTCCCCACCCATGCAATCTGTCAACCCGATTCCGCGATAATGTCGAACCCGGGCCCCATGTAAACAGACACACTGTCGTAGCGATCCCGTTGCTTTGTGGCATGATTGCCCCTGTCAGTGCCCCTAATAATTGAGTCCCCGAACTAAAAGTGTCACCTTTCATAGCCTGAACCCTGCACATCGCTTATTCCCCATTCTTAACTGGAGCAGACATGGGGTATGTTCTTTGCTTCAGCAATGCTATTTCTGAAGTCCGACATCCCCCTCATCGCCGCCAAAGTACTTGCAAATTTGTTGGGGTGTACCAGTTTAGTGACTAGCCTCTTCCCTGACACTCTTTCCCTCTACCCTGTCTTTCTTACTGTTTACCGCATCATAGCTCCTTTATTTCCTTGCAACTTTTCATGCTACCACCCTCCCCGAGTAGTCTCACACCTGCGAGATGATTGCTCAGTGGGCAGCCCTGGCTCGCTTTCCAAGTTGGCAATGGATCTTAGTGTCGCCAGCTGTGCCTCATTTGTTAGTAAGACCAGGATCCGGACTTCAAAATGTGCAGTGTGCACAACGATCTTGCACATCAGTATCCCCTCGAACTGTTGCTCAAGGATGGCATACATTGCACAGGTTGTGCACTGGACAGCATTGTCAAACATGGAACTCATGGGGATGGTTACCAAAAAGATATAGAGTACTAATTATAATAATAAAGTAATAACAATACTGTCCCTCCTGTCCTAAACTCTCCAAATCTAAAGCCTCTTAAATAATCACCCCCCTCCAAGTCTCCACACTAAAAGAAAAAACACACTTTAAAAGAAAACAACTGAGAGACACTACGGCTGAACATGAAAACACAGTCTTAGCAAGTGTAAATACGAGTGTCAATTGATTTTTTTTCCAGCCAAATCGCAACCCTGACACATCCCCAGTCATGACGTCGGCAAACACATCGTCACCCTGCACAATCTGTAATCATGATATTGCTGGGATCCGCCAAATAGAATAGTAGGGAGAATGCGCCGAAAATGGCGCGATCTTAAAAAAATTAGATGATGCAACAGATTATAACCTTAATTATCTGCATGATCTTTGAAAATTTCGATCACCAATAAAAACCTTGCCGATTTCAACTTTGTCGATAAATAATCGCTCAACACTACTAATGGACCATTGTTTGAGGGGTAAAGCTTATGATTAATTATTAAGAGATAGAGGTTTGGGTGTCAGGATGAGGTTTAGGGGAAGATTTAGGGACAGTTAGGGTAAGTTATCACTATTACTCTCTCTTGTTTCTGGATTGAAAACACATGAAACCTCCATGAACCGTTCACCTGTTAAGATCTACTGGCTTTTTTTTCTCTTGACTGTATGTAGATCTTAAAGGAATAACCTCTTCATAAGGGCAGAGACGGTCATAAGTATCTTTTTGAATAGGCACAATATCTCACAAAAGTGAGTACAACCCTCACATTTTAGTAAATATTGTACTATATCTTTTCATGGGATAACATTAAATATATGACACTTTGCTATGATGTAAAGTATGTGTAGTGTACAAGCTTAGTATAAACATTGTAAATTTGTGGTGTGCCTTCTGGGCAGAAATAATTCAACATACTCGCCTGATCAATGTCTCAAATAGCTTGCAACAAATTGATTCAGAACCATGAAAATGGACGAAATCGGGCCCAAGTTTGCGATTTATCCCTCCATAATGGCATGTGAACTCATTAGTGTTACAAGTAGTGTTGATCGATTATTATCGACAAAGTTGAAAATCGGGCACAGGTTTTTTATGGTGATACGATCCTGATTTTTTTTTAGATCATTGTCGAAATTTAGGTTTTAAAATCTGTTGCATCATCTATTAATATCGCAGGCCTTTTTTTCACAGCGCTTCTGTAATTTTGGGCGGTCCAGTAAACAGATTACAGAAAATAGCAGGGTTGATATGTGTGGATGCGACTGTCATGACTGGGATGTGTATGGTAGCGATTGCTGGAAAAATCACATTTCCACGGTCGTTTACATAGAACAGCGTTTCCTGTTCAGCCTCAGTGTCCTCCGAAGCGACTCAGAGCATAAGGACGTGCGCTCTGCTTGTGTCCAAACAGCTCTATCGTAAATTATTATATTTCTCACAGTAGAAACCTCTACTATTAGCTGTGATCCTTACAATTTATTTAGAATATAGATGAAAATTTTTATATAGTTTTAGAGACTATTAAAGGAGCATCTACTGCTGTTAAGTTAACTGGGGGGGGGGGTGGGGAGCGAAGTGGGGGCCGCCCGCTGGGTGGGGCGAACACAGACAAGCCTCTTATAAAGAATACTGGATAAATTACCACGCAAAGACTTAGTGTAGACATTGCAATAGCTTTTTATTAATATTACATTTTTCGATTGAAATATATCCTGGATAATTGGCATCCCTGAACTTATAGGATACACATCTATTCTAGTAACAGCAGGTCTCTTTGTTAGATGCAAAACTACCACTTTTTATTATCAGTATACATTCAGATAGGTGGTCATTTTGCAATTTTGCCCTTTCGCACTTTTTGTTGATATATCCACCTATGCACTTAAATTATGAATCCAGCAATTTTATAGTCACCACAGGTGAATTGAAAGGTTGCCAAAAGATATCTTGTGTATTATACGAAAAGACATGCTCCTATAAAGAATACTGGATAAAGTTCACTGCAAGACTTAGTGTAGACGATTTGCAATAGCTGTATTATTGAACATTTTTCGTATTGACTATATTTCTCTGGATTATTGGTCATCCTGAACTTATAGGATACACATCTTTTCTATAACTGCAGGTCCTCTTTGTTAGAGTGCTATAAACTTCCACTTTTATTCTCAGTATACATTTCAGATAGGTGTTGCATTTTAAAATTTGTGCGCCATTACACCTTTGTTGAATATATCCACCTTGTACTTAAATTAGACTCACAGCAATTCAGCACGAGGTTATGATAGGTTGCCAAAGAATACCTTTAATATCCAGAATAAATTTCAGATAGACGTGTTTTTTTAGACTTGGGCTCACTACAGCTTTGTTCATTGAGGCGACCTTGCCACTGTTAGAAATGGTGAATACTGCAGATTTTTTGTAGTCACCACAGGTGAATTGATAGTGCCCAAAAAATACCTGTTATTATCCGAATGGACAATTTCAGATACGTGTTTTTTGCACTTTTTGCCCGTCCAGATTTGTTGATAGAGCCACCTTGCAGTTAAATTTGAATCCAGCATTTGGTGTAGTTACCACGATTGAATTGATAGGTGGCCAAAAAATACCTTTTATAATCCGAATTACATTACATGAATACTGTTTTTTTGGCACTTTTGCCCATTCCAGATTTTGGTTGAGTAGAGCCACCTAGCAGTTAAGTATGTGAATCCAGCAATTGTGTATTTAGCCACAGGTGAATTGATAGGAGCAAAAAAAATACCTTTTTTTGATCCGATACATTTACAGATACGTGTATTTTTCACTTGGGCGCAGGCCACATTGTTTACATTAAAGAATCAACTTTGCAGTTAATATTTGAATGCCCCAGCAAATTTTAATTTGGATTTGAGGGATTGAGAATAGCAGTGATTTTGCCGTCTTTTAATGGCAGAGAACTTTTCAAAACTCTTTTGCCATACCATTTCTTAAATAAGTTTAATTTCGTGAACATGGAGCGAAATTCAGGTGGTAAGCGAGCAAAGAGAGTGGGTATGGACATGGATGTAGAGGTACGAGAGAATGTGCATCCTTCCAGTGCTGGGCGTGACAACTGACGCATGCCGAGGCGGATCAACAGTTACAGGACCGTTCAGGCCTTGGTCATCGGGCTGGGTAGGTCCCCTGTGAATCTCAGTAGAACAGAACATGCGTCGCACAAACTGTCCATCAGGTGGTTGAATGCCATACCTAGCATCCAGCAGTCTTACCCTCCTCGTCCTCCTCGGGGGGGGGCCAGTCACGCCTGGACAAATGTCGTCAGCAGCATCACCATGCAGTCCGTCCCAACATGAAGCACCCCAATATTCAACGTCGTGTACCCAACCAATGTGGGATAAATCCATTTTCAGAAGACCTCTTTATATGACAAAATGCTGTTGGGGTCAGAATGCATGTTAAAAGATCAAGAAGGCCGATAGTAGGAAAGATTTTGCTCTGCTCTGGGGACTCCTTATTTTACTTGATGCCGATCAGAGAGAGAAGGAAGAGCCGGTCAGATCGGCAATAAATCTCGGGCTGGGAGGTGTGTAGCTGCTGGTCAAACGCCATGCCGTCCCTCTTGTGCTTGTAGCCCGCAGCTCCTTGGATGCAGTAATGTCCAGGACGACGAAGTGTCACCTTGTGTTGATGATGATGCTGATTGATGACGGTGGTTGCTTTTCCAAGCAGAATTTCTTGCGATCGGCTGCTTTCATCACTGGACGAGAGGAAGACTATGTGGTTAAGTGTCAGACTGAGTTCCGCCTCCAAAAAAAGGATAGGTGCGGGTCGCAGAAGTCCGCTGAAGAATGATTCCGCCACCACTGTACTAGCGCAATACCCGGCTCCTTCGCATGATCCTGCGTCTTGAAAACAGTTCCAGTGACCTCTTCAAGCCCTGTGCCTTCTTGACCAATCCTCTATTCACGGCGCAGTGGATGTCATGAGTGCCTCCTTTGCTCGGTAAAACCCATAAGTATGAGGCAGAGAACCTTAGGTGGAGTTAACCACCATCAACATGTGAAGTCTACATGCAGGCGAATGCATGAGTTGAAATGGATGCAACACTTGGCCAAAAAAGGCCATACCGACGCTGGGCCTCTCAACCACTGTCTACAATTCGCCTCTGTCGTCCGCCTCCAATTGCCGGCGCACCGTGTATACAAGCTTCCTCAGGCTGCCACGATTTCTCTCATAGTCAGGATCAGGGATCGAGCCTCGGCTTTCAGTCCTCCACCTTTCGCCCGAGGTACCACCAGCACCACCAGAGACCGCATCCTGCCCCTTCTCCTTTCTGCCAGTTTGGAGACGAGCCTTCACACGGTAACAGAATGGTGGCCAGTCTAGCAGCCAGCCCTTCTGTCTTCACATGCCTGACATAGCAGCCAAGTCTGACCTCGGGGTGTTGAGCCAAGACGCGATATGGAGTCAGGTTAAAGAGCACTGCCCCATCCTTGCCCGATTTTGAAGAAGCCACCAAAATGTCATTGAGGGACGATGCCCTTGGTCAGCATTGAGCATTGTGGTGAATCATTAGTTCTGGACCGATCGTTGGACACTCTGAAACATCAGGTCCCCCAGCTGACGGAGGAGTATACGGTACATCAGATGCAGACACGTAGCCCTTTCACTCTGTGCCAAGTCCACAAGGCCCGACAGTTCTCGAAATTAAAATATCTGGTCATCATTAGCTGGTGGTTCAAAGGTCCAGAGCTAGTGCAAGGCGGCAACCACACTCTCAGGGTGTCCTCACATCTGAGGCAATTCATGGCCTGTGTTTAATCCTGTGCCGAGGCAGTGTTAATGCGGAGAGTGAGGTATGTACCCCTAGACAACCGACGACCCTGCTTTTGGGAAAGAGGTTGGCGTGAATTTGAGGCAGATGAGGAAGATGAGTTGTCTAGTGCCCCTCAAAAAAACAACCCAGAGAGACTTGGAACTCTGAAGTCTCCATCTCTCGAACATGAGTGCTTTCTGAAGTGCTCCCATTTCCTTCACAACTTGATCCTCTTACGGCATTAAGTGCGCATCAAAAATGAACAACAGTTACTGTGTGGACCACCCTCCTGAATCCTCCGGAACAAACAACAAGAACTCGAGACACATCCTCCACCCGACCCAAATAGAGAGTAAAAAATGCAGGGAAAAGGTGAGACCTTGTGCTGAAGTGATCTAACGGGAAGACATCCCAGTTTCGTCGTGCTTTCAACAGTTCTTCAAATTGTCACGGTTGACAACGCCAGAGCGACGTGACAGCAGTAGAGTGCCAATTAGCCTACCGGTGCAGCAGCGAGCAGCATCAGGCAAGTGATTGGCAGAATAGCCAAGAATGTGTAGCCCCACTGGCAAATCCATTGATTAACCCAACCTCCCAACGCATGCAATGCATGCCACAGATACAAACACTCCAGATACCGAGCTATAAGATCATGGTGGTCTCTACTATCAGGCATCTCAGCGACCTTTAGTTATGTGTATTGTGTTCCGGACCCTATATTAGACTCTGGGGTATACCAAAATGGACCGAATGCCCGTAGCTGGCTCGCCACGCCATAGGAGAGTTAGTCGCCCTGGCCCAGCAGACCAGTCAGTCATAATGCTGAGCTGGGAGACCTACAGCAGCAGCCGGAGGAGTC
This sequence comes from Phyllomedusa bahiana, assembly GCA_025379985.1. NCBI lineage: Eukaryota > Metazoa > Chordata > Amphibia > Anura > Hylidae > Phyllomedusa > Phyllomedusa bahiana. The sequence continues at coordinate 83,823 of JAODAL010008261.1, read as the reverse complement.
TTGACAGACAATCGCATCCGGGCTTTCCTCAGATGAATTTGGATCGTTTGACTTTCATCAAGATGAAACTCGTCATGTTATCACTGATGATTTTGTGCCCCAATTGCCCGAGGTCCACGCGGAATAGTTTGCTGGTCTACTTCACATTGTCCACTCGCAAACAAAATGGTCTTCTTGATAAAACATATTTTAAGATGTATCAAGTTCTTACTTCTGGCAATTTTTTATTCGTCAATTCCCCCAACGTTCATTTTGCTGATTTTGCTGTGAGGAGACTAAAAGACACCAAGTGTTTTCATGACAAAACCAATTCCATATACTCACTTCATCTTTAAATCTTTCACATGTCAAAGTTTATGGGATCATGTTGCCGGTCCCCAAAAATTTTATTTAACATGTTGGCTGAGGAAGTCAAATTTATAATTATTTTGGGGTCCTGTGATGCTGTGAGATACAGCAATACACGATGGTCCCCTTGTGGAGACAGAAGATGTGGCTTCTTAAGATGGCATTTCTCTCCTTCACAAACAATTTTTACAGTGGCTTGAAAGGGGTCATAATTTATAAAATTTTTATGGGTACAAGTATTCTGTAGAAACAGTAATTAATCATAGTCATTTGGAACAGAAATGTGGCTTCTAATTGGATTTCTCCTTCACGTGAAGCTTTTTTAACAGTGTCTTGATGAAAGTCATTAATTAAAATTTATTGGTCATGCTGCTTTGTAAAGTGCAGGCAATACTACGGTCCTATCTAAAAAGATGTTGTTTACTTCTAATAGACATTTTGTTCTTATGCTACAATTGTCAAAAGTGGCTCATTGGGTCCATGTTTTGAAATTTTTGGGGTCATTTTGGCTTGTGACATGCCTCTATTCTACAGTCGCGTATTTCATAAAAAAATTGTCATTTTTTTCTTCCAAACAGTACATTTGTTCTTCTACAATGGGTCAGATTGGCTCAAGGGGTGATGGTGGCTAGGCGTGTCAGAAACAGGAATAGGTATGACACTGTAAATGGACCTAAAATTGCAAATTGTACGTGGGTTTTTTGCAAGATCTTTAACATACTATCAATCCCTTTATTGAGACAACCCATTTAAATACAATTAAAAAAGAGAAACAAAGACATGGTGGGATTCCATCCAATTTTAAAAAATGTGTTATCAAGAAATTAAAGTGACTAAAAAACTTGCATGTACAAAAATATCTTAGTTAAAACAATTCCTCTGAATTGTACAATGGGAGGTACAGGAAAACTTGACAGGATGTAAGGTTTATTCAGTGGGGAGTACATGGATGTATGGATCATACGGACAGAGAACAAAGTACAGAGACCGCATTTCCCTTCCAGCACGTTGATAAAATGAGCAAATGAATGCAAGATAAAAGGGCACCTGGGGTGTAAATCAGGAGCGTTAACCACCAGTATTTCCAAGTGAATCTCAATTGGGTCCCACACTCGATGGACGATGGGCAATCGCTACCTCATGGTATTGACTGTGTACTGAGGGAATGGCTGGAGTTCTCGGGCACTACTTCCAGCATTTAGCCGCACTCTGTGGGGGGGGGGAGCAGTGCTCTGCATGTTCAGAACGACAGTTTTGCGTTGGCTGCTGAGCGGCGTCATCAGGGCATTTTAAAAACTGCGTGTCTTAATCATTATGACAGCCGCCAGCCTTGGCTCGGGTTCACCGCACCCACCGTAACTCCGGCACCTGGGGTCATGCTGTGGCCCAGGACAGAGGTATATGAACAATGTCCATTTCAACTAAAATGTGGGTTAAAGACTCCTTTTTCCCGGCACTTTTTAAATGTGGGGGCCATGCAGGTTTGGTGGCTCATGCTGTGGTCCAGGACTATGTATAGACAATGTCCAGTCAAACTAAAATGTTGTATAAAATACTACTAATACTCCTCTTTTCCGACCGCTTTTAAATCAGGGGGTTTATGCAGGTTTGTGGGGCTCATGCTGTGGCCTGCAGGACAGGTAACTTCCAATGTCCAGTGTTCAACTAAAATGGTGGTTGAAAGACTCCTGTTTTTCCGGCACTTTTTAAATCTGGGGGATATGCAGGTTTGGGGCTCATGCTGTGGGCCCAGGACAGGTATAGTCAATGTCCAGTTCAATAAAATGTGGTTTGAAAAAGACTCCTTTTTCCGGCACTTTTTAAATGTGGGGGTCATGCCAGGTTTGGGGCTCAATGCTGTGGGGCCCAGGACAGGTATATTCAATGTCCAGTGAAACTAAAAAATGGTGGTTGAAAGACTCCTTTTTCCTGGCACTTTAAAAATGTGGGGGTTTTTGCAGTTTGAGGCATATGCTGTGGCCCAGGACAGGTATAGTCCAATGTCCAGTTCAACTAAAATGTTGGTTGAGAAGACTTCCTTTATTCCAGCACTTTTTAAATGTGGGTGTCATGCATGTTTGGGGCATCATGCCTGTTGGCCCAGGACAGTAAGTCAATGTCCCGTAGAAACCTAAAATTGTGTGTATAGAAAAGACTGCCTTTTTGCCCCGAGCACTTTTTTTTAAAGTGTTGTGTTCATGCAGTTTGGGGGCTCCATGCTGTGGCCCATGGACAGTTATATGACAATGTCCAGGTGAAACTAAAATGGTGGTATGAAAGACTGCCTTCTTTCTTGGGCGACTTTTTTTAAAATCTTGGGGGTTAATGAGCAGGTTTTGGGGCTCATGCTGTGGCGCCAGACAGGTATATCCCCATGTCCAGTGGGAAACAAAAATGGATGTTTGAAGAAGACGCCTTTTTTTCCGTGGCAAGCTTTTTAAATCTGGGGTTAGCAGTTTTGGGGTCTCATGCTGTGGCCCAGGACAGTAAAGTCAATGTGCCAGTGAACATAACATGTGGTGGTTGGAAAAGACACCTTTTTTTTCCGGCACTTTTAAAAGTGGTGGGGGGGGGGGGGGTGTGGGTCATGCATGTTGGGGCTTATGCTGTGGCCCAGGACAGGTATAGTCCCAATGTCCATTGAAACTAAAATGGTGTTGAAAGACCCTGCTTGTTTTCCCGTCACTTTTTAATGTGGGGGTCATCGGCGGTTTGTGGTCTGCATGGCAGTGGCCCCGGGAGGTACAGGAATAGTCAATGTCCATTTCAACTAAAATGTGGTTGAAAGGACTCCTTTTTCCGGCACTTTTTTAAATGTTGGGAGTGCATGCAGGTTGTGGGGGCTCTGCTGTGTCCTCAGTACAGGTATAGGTCAATGTCCAGTTCAACATAAAATGGGTTGTTGGAAAGACTCCTTTCCGGCACTTTTTAAATGTGGGGGGTCATGCAGTTGTTGGGGCTCATGCATTGTGCCCAGGACAGGTATAGTCAATGTCCGAAGTGAAACTAAAAGGGTCTGGTAAAGAACTCCTTCTTTCCGCACTTTTTAAATGGTGGGGGTCATTGCAGGTTTAGAGGCTTATGCTGTGGCCCAAGGACAGGTATATGTCAATTCCCAGTGAAACTAAAATGGTTGTTGCAAAGACTCCGTTTATTCCGGCACTTTTAAATCTGGTGGTCATGCAGGATTGGGGGCTCCATGCTGCGTTCCAGACAGGGATATCAATTTACAGTTCGAATTAAGATTATGGTGTCAAATCATTGACTGCCGTTCTGGCACTTTTTAATTTGTGGTGTGATGCAGGTTTAAGGGTCATGCTGAGAGTACAAGACAGGGATAGATGAATTGAGAGGTGAGGTTTTTTTTCTGTGGCTTTTTATAACCTAATTGTGTGTGCCTAAATGTAGCAACGTAACCATTTGACTGTTTTGTGATGTTAATTCAGCTTCTCCCATATCCCCTGAGTTAGGGGTTTTTTTTTTTTAAAGAATGAAAGGCGTTTGTTGCTCTCGGCCATAGACTTTAATGGTCATCGTCTCATAATCGAGCTGCTCACTATCCGTAAAAACCTTATCGAGTGGTGGCCGCGACTATCGACTATCGCCCGATGTCGATAGCCAACGTAATCGCTCAACACTATCCCTTAGCTAAAACTTTGGAGCCTCAGTACCCAGCAATTCTCTCAGCAGGCACAGCAGGAACTAGACAAATACCAAACTGATATTCTCAAGGACCACAAGCTGTAAAACTTGGCCAAACAAAACTTAGGCAAGAAACAGCAATATGATAGAACTTAGCACAACTGGACAAGTATTTTCAGTAATCAGTTAAACCACTTATATTTTATATATATATGTCCATAGTTGGCTCACTAGATAGATCTCCACATCTATCTTAATCATCTTTAGATAACTAAAGCCATTTTCGCCCCTACAAAAGTCCTCTTAGAACATTAAAACCTTGTTATTTTAATTTCTATTTTGTAACAATAAAAATCTCATAATCTTCTTATATCAAAACATTATAACTTTGGACGTATATACCTTGCTGAGAATAGCCATTGTCAATCCAATGTCTTGTAGTCCGTGCCCAATCTAGGGTCTCCGTGTCAAGCGCTACCACTGTAACTATTCTGTGGCCGGGAATTTTTCCGTGTCCGTGAACTCCGGGTAGTTTATGCAGTCAATCCTTAGGCAAATCAGAAAGCTTTTATCTTTTCTCCTCAAGACCGGATACGAGAGGAGGCAACAGAGCGACCGTTGGCAGCCAGTCAAGCTGTCATCATCGTCTACGTTTTGAGGAGATCAACCAACCACAGGTCTCTAAGCTTGAGTACTTATTTTAATGTGATAAAGAATCATTTTGTGATATAAAATGAGAGTTGTCATATATAGTATTTTTATTATCTCGGATGATTGAGACACTAGTGAGATATATTAATAAATAGTACGGTATATATTACAGACTTAATTTGTTATCCAAAAGATTCTTTAAAAATAGTAAAATATAGTCTCAACTTGATACTAGGAGGTGATCTCCCTAGAATACCGTCGCCAAATGCACCCAAACAGCGGTTTACAGCCACATCCTTTTCTAGTAGGATTCCTTGTACAATTTTTACCTTTTCAGCTAAAACTGCATTTTATTGGAGAAAATATATATACCGTATATACTCGAGTATAAGCCGAGTTTTTCAGGCACAAAAATGTGCTGAAAAATCCCCCCCTTGGCTCATAACTCCGAGTCACTGTCGGCGGCTCGAGGCGGCTGCGATAGGCCCGTTCCCGACAATGACACTTTCAGCTATAATGCGGCTACTTCAGGGAGCGCATATACTGAAGGCCGAGTGAAGCTCACAAGTGGTCCCGGTACGCTTCGTGGTCCTGGCCACTGGTCCGTGCAGGATCCCTTCACTCTATATACGACTCCTCTGGAGCGCAATATAGGTGAATGGGATATACCCACTGCGGGGGGCACATGAGCAAGTCGCTACCTTGCTCCTCATATGCCGTCCATGCTGCCATCAAAGCATACTCGTGGTCCGTCCGTAGTTTCCGGCACAGGCAGCGTGTGTCATCACGCTGCGTGTGCGACCTGATAGACGTCACCGGGGCCGCAACCCTGCCTGTGCCCGAGAAGACAGGACAGCGTCGCCGGTAGGCAGAGCAGCGAGGAGGCGGAGCGGTGAGGTAAGGACGTGAGCAGCGGGGAGCCAGGTAAGTGTTTTTTTTTTGTTTTCTTAAACTTCCTATACCTGCCTACAGCTGCCTATACCTGCCTACAGCTGCCTATACCTGCCTACAGCCGGCCCTATACTTGCCCTACAGCTGCCTATACCTGCCCTACAGCTGCCTATACCTGCCTACAGCCTGCCCTATACCTGCCTACAGCCGGCCCTATACCTGCCTTCAGCTGCCTATACCTGCCTACAGCTGCCTATACCTGCCTACAGCCGGCCATATACCTGCCTACAGCTGGCCCTATACCTGCCTTACAGCCGGCCCTATTACCTGCCTACAGCTGCCTACAGCCGGCCCTATACCTGCCTACAGCTGCCTATACCTGCCCTACAGCTGCCTATACCTGCCTACAGCCGGCCCTATACCTGCCTACAGCTGCCTATACCTGCCTAAGCCGGCCCTATACCTGCCTACAGCTGCCGATACCTGCCCTATTCCTGCCTACAGCCGGCCCTATACCTGCCATATACCTGCCTACAGCTGCCTACAGCCAGCCCTATACCTGCCTACAGCTGCCTATACCTGCCTATACCCTGCCTACAACCTGCCCTATACCTGCCTACAGCCTGCCCTATACCTTCTACAGCCTGCCCTATACCTGCCTATGGGGCCATATACCTGCCTATAATTTTGCTTATGGGGACATATAACTGCCTATTACATGCTATGGGGCCATATACGTGCCTTTTGGGACATATACCTACCTAAAACCTGCATATGGGGGCCATATATCTGCCTATAATTGCCTTTGGGGGACTTTTAAACTGCCTATGTAATTTTATTGGTATCCATTTTTTATTTTTTAAAATTTACCAGTAGCCGCTGCATTTTCTAACCCTGGCTTATACTCGAGTTAATAAGTTTTCCCGCTTTTTGGGGCAAAAGTAGGTGCTTCGGCTTATACTCGGGTCGGCTTATACTCGAGTATATACTGTACTTTGAAGTGAGCAAAAACTCTCTCTCCCTGCAGACATAATGTTTCATGAGACAGGTATTCTTAACCTTAAGGAAATCATACAAGTGCCATCCAAATTGTGCGCAAACTTTCACGTGATTTATCAGAAAGTGGCAAAGTTTCAGAGGTACATGTACGCTGTGTGGTAATCGGTTCTAGCTGTATATGTAAGACAAATTATAAGAACAAGACTTTCTCATTTGAGAAGCAAATTCACTTTGTGTTCTTGAAAATGAAAGGTTAGGAAATTGTTTCATTGGGAGAGTGTGAACCGCTGATGTTTTGTTCCTAAGGTTTTAGTGATTCTCTTTAGACTTGGAGCTGGTGTTCCTGCTGTCTGTAATGATAGGGAAGCCTGGTTTCATCTAAACTGCTGAGCCAGTGGAGAACATGTTAAACTTTGGCGTTTCAGTTTTTTTGACACTGGGTGAATGTTTGTCTTCTGAAGACAGTGTTGGTGTTAAAACATTATTTCAATACAATAGTGTCTCAATGGATTTTGCTTGGTTGCATTGTTTAATTAAAAAAAAACTTTCTTGTGTAGAGATTACAATAAAGAGAGGAATAATTGATATACCTTTGTTCATAAAGTACATGTTAAGAATAGATGACCTCTATTTCTGCTATGCAAAAATTTGTTCTTTGTACTCAAGTCAGTCTCTCAAATAAATATCATTACAATTATATGTAGAGAATATTAACAAGGCACAATAGAAAGGCAATCACATCTTAATAAGCATGCAGCGTGTTCCTCATTAACCCTTTACTATCATGCATGGCTCTCCTGCAAGAACTGTGTTTGTGCACAAACCTAGCCAGGACAAGGAATTGGTGTGAGCCTGAAAATGAAAAACACAGACCATATCTTAAAGAGTTCACCTCATGTGCACCATTCTAAATACACTTGGTAGGAGGTCATTACAATACCATAGCACACAGACCACCTTGGCTTCTTTCACTTTTACTGACTTTAAAATTTTAATGTGTTAAAAAAAAGGACCTTTTAACTAAAAAAAGGGAGACCAGTTTTGGCCCTTTTACTGCTTAAAAGGGGAGCCAAAACAGGGGGACTTGACACCTAATTGTTTATACATTAGAGGACACTGTGGCCCACACTTAACAACTGAGGGTGGAGGGTTTAGGGAGAAGTGCAACCATCCACTAAACCAGTTATTTGGAGACGGCTCCTGTTTTTCCCTAAAAACAACCCACATCAAAGAATTGCCCAAAAGGGAAAAGGGAACAATGCCCTTTAAATGGGGGGCATTTCTTCTACATTTCCACCTCCTGTCACATCACTATGTTTAAATTTTAAAAATTATATTATAAATATATTATTAAAAAATTTTATATATATATATATAAATATATTTAAATATATATATATAAAATTTAAAAACCTAATTTTTTAAAACATTCAGCCACAAACTTATTTTAATTTTAAATTGATTTTTTAAAACATGAAAGAGGAACACAGTTTCCCCGGCCCCCTGCTGAGGGCAAAGCCTTCCCACAGTATGATGTTTGCTACCCCCAAATGCTTCACTGGGGTGGATTGTGGGTTCAGGGGGGCCCCGGCATTTTCCCCTTTTCTTACCCAAATTTGCAAACTGAAAATGGGACGACTTATGGCTTGCTTTCAATAATGGCTTCTTTCTTGTCACACTTCCATGAAGGCCAGATTTGTGGAGTGCACAACTAAGGCTGTGTCTACACAACAAAGAAAAAAATAATCTTTTGTTTTCTAAATTTAAAAAAAACCTTTGTTGTCCATTGGAAATTTTGACAGTATTGTACACATAAAACATGTTTTTTTTAAATTTTTGGTTTTTTTTTTTGGGTTGCAGTTTTTGTTTTTGGTTTTTTTTGGTTTTTGATTTTTCAATTTTCTTTTTTTGTCAGACTATGTAGAGTTTTATCTACACAGAATAGTTAGCTCTATATCGATAGAAATACCTATAACTATATTGAGATATATCTATAGACTTATCTATATCTATCTAATATATAAAATAACATATCAATGAAATACATTTTTATGGTTTTTTTTTAAACCCCCAATCCACATAAAAATCTGACTGTAGATGCTTATCAGCTACTTTATACTGCCCGAATGATGGCCAGCATGAAATAGGTTACACCATCCTAACCCTTTTTGTTTTACTCAAAAAGGCTGCGGTGTTCCCAGGTAAAACACATAGTGATTCCCGGGTGCGGGGAGAAAACGCTGTGCCTGGTCCAATGTGCTGCTTCTCCCACCCCATAAGCTTGACTGACAGCTCTCTCCCATGTTTGTGTATAGTGAGAGAGAGGCAGCAATTGACCTTTGGACTAATTCCCCCCAAAAGGACCCCCATCTGGTTTTATATACAATGAAATAAATTCATAATTAGAAATTGCTATTTCCCCAATATTTTTTTAACTTGCCATAAGAACATATAGTACTTATGTATAGAAATAACATAAGTAATATGATGGCTAGGTTCCATTGCTGTATAGATTAGTAAAAAACTGGCATAAAGAAATAAATTGTTCTACATAAAATGAAACTTTTTATTGACACATTGAATCTATGTTATTGAATATAACAATAGATAGATAGTCAATGGTACAAATACTGACCATAGTGGGAAAAAAAGAAGCATCCACAGGGTATTAGTGAAGGAAATTTCCCTAACAAGAGTACCCTAATACTTCAACTTGAACTACTAGATGATAGGCTTGTGTAAAAATTATTCTCCAAATACTTTGAATTTATATTTTGCTGCTCCAACACCCAACATTAATGTTTTTAGAGCTTTCTACAGTACAGGATTTCTTTACCTATACAAAAACCCACAGCAAAAATGTAATCTACTCCAAGATGACAGCCAAACAAAATAAAACTTAACTTTTATTGAAAAAAGATATATAAAATATTTTGCCCTAACAATAACTCTATCAAGTATACCCTACGTTCACAAAGCAAGCTCCCTGAAAAGGGCGACTTTGCACTGCAACCTATCTTTATAGAGCCCTTTTCTGTCCCTTGATGTAAAATAAACCAGGGAAATTAAAGGTTAAACATTCACCACAGTATATATTAGGGTACGTCCACATGACATACTCGTCGGATTCAGGATCCTAAAACCACGTTGTCAGATGATTATTTGGACTTGGTTTTCAATGTGGATTTTAGGTGGTTTTTTTCCACAGGATTTAAAGGCAGAAAATGATTCTCATTCATCTCTGTCGGGTTTTCGACACAAATCCAACATAGAAATGTTTGAGAGGCATTTTTTTTACCCAAAAAACTGAGGATCATTGAACATGTTCTAAGTTTTTTAAAAAAACAGCATTTTTGAAATCCAACCTCAACAAAAGTCATGTGGACTATAACTCAGATTTTCAATTGAGGTCTGTGGAAATGGTTTTTGTATTTTTATGGTTTTTAAACCCCATCCACATAAAAATCTGACTGTAGATGCTTGTCATGTAGACAGAGTCTTATAGTGATTACAACATTTTAAGATTGTGTACTATACTGAAAGTTCAAAATGACTAATATAGATAAAGTCAATTATCGATCCAGCAACATACATATATAACATTAAGACCAACCACAAATGTACTCTTACACCAATGCATTTCCCATGCTATAAGGCAGGATCATTGGAGAGAAATAGTGCATCAAAATGGTATTCACCAAAAAAGATCAATGGCAACCTATAGGAATAGCTAGATAAGTGTCAAATCACAACTAAATATAGTATAGCTGTCAAAAGAAAAAAGATAGCATGATATTGCAAATCCAACAAGATGAGGTTAAACGGAGAAAGATGCCACAGATGTAGAGTAATAGTGATACAACCTGGATGGTAAATGCAGTGATGAAATGATCCTCAAGGTGTTATAGAACAGCATCTCATTGTACTATTATCAGAATATTAGATGAATGGAAAAAGAAAAGAACTTTCTATGGCTTTCCAGCTAAAAATAAGAAGTGCTATGCCACAGGTAGGTAATATTTTTTTGCTGTTCCCAGGTTCTCACCTGTCATTAGTCAGTGAAATGGTTGAATGCATAACAATTACATGAATTTCTCAGATTTAATAATCCCATTTAATCTTCTGTGAATGATTTTTGCATGGGCCAAGGAATATTAATGGAGCAGATTTTAGATGAATTAACATTTTTGGAACAGGGTCATACATTACTATGAAAAAGCTGGTTTAATTGGTTATATCTGTTATATTTTCCAGGATCATGTAATTCGAGAGGAAGCCAGAAGTCTCACACCTCGACAGTGCTCAGTTATGGAGGTTGTTCTAGCCACAATTAAGGTACTCTATGGTCATCTATTAATAACAGCAGCCTGGAAAGATAATTTAGCATCTCAGCAGATGGTTATTTCTATAAAAATTGCTATCAGCCCCTGGAGCATTTGTCTGCCGTTTCACTAAGATTCTATAACTGATCGAATCCTTTTCATTGCAAAGTTACAATTTGCCTTTGGGAATATACAACATATTAAATATACATTGAAGCGTTTCCTCAACACTGAAAGAATATTGAGAATATTTTAGACAGATGGCTCTAAAAGTATTACTACAGCAAAATAATTCAGAAGTGTATAGCATAAGCTAGAGATGGTAGAAATCTATGCTACGTAGCATCGGGGCTTAATATTAATTTAGAAGTATCACATGGAATGCTATTAAAGCAATACTTAACAAATAATGTTCACGATAAGAAATTAGAAATGTCTATTCAGCATCTCCATTATCATTATATTAAGCTTAGTCTCTTGAATAACAATGGCTTCAGGTTACAATATTTTCAACATACATTAGTCTTTCCTGGGACATTGTATGTTGAGTTGGTTTAAAGATACAATAGCATATCTACTGCTGATCTGTTCACATGTGATTGACTTACAGGGGGTTTATCGCTTCATCAGTTTGTCTGTTTCATTGTACTTTCAGTTTCTCAGCTCCTCAAATTCAGGGGCGTTTCTTCCTCTCCCAGCTCGGTGTTTCTTAACTGAAGGGGGATGACATTATCCCCCCCTTCACTGTTCATGCTCGCTCCCGAGTCAGTGTGTTTGTTTGAGATCAGTAGGAGGGGATAGCACATCCTCCATCCCTCTGTCTCAGTCCACATGTCACTGTGTCGTTCCTCTCCCTATGCAGTCTTATTTTGTAAGAGCTGTATGTCTACATACCACAGTCCTGCATTCAGTCTAGACAGTCTTCTATGAACTCAGAGCACTGATCTCTTCTCCTCTCACAGCTGGGGATTTGTTACAGATGAATCCAGTATTCTATGAACTCATCCAGAGCAACTGTCTCCTTTCTATGTTTAAACGCAGAAGCATTAGGCACCGAGCACATTTCTGCTGTTTTCTGATTGTAGAAGCAGCTGAGTGAGAGAGGCAGGAATGCACGCTCCTGTGAATACGACCGGGGGCCAGACAGAATGTATATTAGTAGAGCCATCAGCCAATGAAATGAAAGGAGGTGGAATCCTATTGGCACTGGGGAACAGTGTTTACAGAAAACGAAACTAAGGAAGACAGTGAAATCAAGACAGCTTTGCAAATGACATCCAATTGAAAAGTTACTTGTTTTCACTGTCCCCTTATTCTGAAGGCCATTTAATGTAATGATAAAAACCCCTTTAAAGATCCAACCAATTAATATGAACATTTTATTTGTAAAACCCAAATATGAGCAAGTGATTCAGTGATTGGTTGCACATAGCATCTATAAGTGGCTCCACAGTATAGTACAGTACTATGTCCTGCACTGCACAGGACAAACTGTTCCTTTAAGCACCGGGTGGACCCAGATTTCTCTTTTCTGGTACTTTTTTTTGGTATTTCTGACTGTCATATGTAAGGACTTATTTTAACTATATTAGTTATCTGTTTTAATTTCCTTAGTCCTTATTTAGCATTATGTTGGGAGAGATTTCAGGGCTTTGGAACCAGTTACTAGTTTTTCATAGAGTTATGGTTTCAATGTACAATTATCGTCCCGGAACCAATTAATATTGTATGTTGAGGGAGCAATGTATAAAGTTTTTCTTAGATACAGTGGGAGAAATTTATAAATACTGGTGTACTACTCATGCATCTCTCCCCTGGGCAGTAATCTCTATGTTTGTTAACAGTGGGTAAAAATAACATCAGATTGGTAAAATTAAGAAGAGCACCCTATAGGTTTCCTGCATACAAAGGCATTTTATAAAAAGGAGTTTAGTGGTTTATAAATAGGATAAGTTACCTGAACATCATATTTTTGACATATGGTGATGATTTAACCATTAGGAAGAATAGTTGTCTTGTTGATTTTTGATTGTAGTTTGTATGTTTGAAAAAAGGATAGACAGGTGTTATTATATGTAGCACAGGTTTGCAGGTAACCCCTATGGACTTATTATGGTATAATGAGAGGTCTAGAGGTGACTAGCTCACAAGAGGAGATGGCCCAGCAAGAAATGCACACTCACTGTCTTTAAGCAGAGGTTAATGTATATATATATATATATATATATATATATATATATATATATTATATATATATTATATATATATATATATATATATATATATATTCAACAGCACACAAGGACAATCAAAGAGAATTTTTTTCATTTGCATAATTCTTTTATGTGAGTAAAGTTTACATAACATAAGTTCCATACGTGTGTTTTACATAAATTTGCATCATTTTACAGGGTATTTACAAAACAGAATTTTTCAGTAGAGAGACACTGTGATCAATTTTATAAAAGGTTGATTTCAACCTTTCTCAATTAGATCACTAGAAGAAAACAAAAGAGAGGTTAGGTAGGGGGGTATAGTGAAACATTTATACGTAGATAAAGGGAGAAAAATAGGGGAGAGAGACCTGGGAAAGAGCATATAAGGCAAAAGAGGGGAGGAGAATGGTAACAAAAAAAGAAGAAGAAAGGGAACAAAAAGGGGGGAAAAAAAGAAATAATATGTATACCAAAAGGACCGTGGTGGGCCAGAATCAGGGAGAAGAATAGTGAGGAAATAAGATCAGGGGAGAAAAGGAGGATCCGGGCTGTTGCTTACCAAGTTGGGTAGATGCCAGAGAAATTGATGCAAAAAAATATATATGGAACAGGAGATCAAAAAAGATGGCTGTATGGAATGAGAGGAGAACGCTGTAAGTGGCAAAGAGTGGCACAAATAGTCGGAAGTAAATAAAAGGGATACACTTACTATTGCAGGACTGTGGCAATGAAATGCTGTGTGTATAAAGCTGTAAAGAATAGTAGAGGTGAGTGAGAAAATAGGCAGAATATACATAAAAAGAAAGTGTTTGTAAACTAGCTAAGATGAGATGTCCAGGACGATGAGCTAGGGGTATATGATAGTGTAAGGTGTATGAAGAGGAGTATATGGTGATATCACGGGGCATAGGTAGGAATATGGACAAAAGCTGAAACTACTTGTGAGTACAAGAGGAATGGGTAAATGAACATACCTTAGTGTGTGAGGCACGAAGGGCGCAGGTTGCGGCCACTGAGGACAAGTGAAGAGAGCGCGGTCCTGTGTGTATGGACGCTGCTGTGTGTTAAATACACGCTGCAGCATCCGCACGGATGGTAGCCGGAAACAGGGGCAGTACCGGAAGTGCGTAAGTAGCTTCCCCAAGTGGCGTATCCATAGAGATTCACGTTTTTGGAGGAGGGTGATATGGTTCCCACCCCGTCGTGGTCGAGGTACATGTTCTAGGATCTGGAACCAGAGTTGGCTGATCTGATGTTGAGCTTGCTGGAAATGAGATGGGAGCGGAAGCCAGATCTTCTTACAGCGAATACTAGATTTGTGGGATGATAGTCGGTCTTTCATGCGTTGTGAAGTTTCGCCGACATAGGCTAGGCCGCATGGACATTTTATCATGTATACAACGAAAGTCGAGTCGCATGTAAAGAAACCATTGATTTTAATCGGTATGCCACTGCGAGGGTGGTGTACCACATCGCCTTTGATGATGTTTGAACAGTTATTGCAGTGTAAGCATGGAAAGGTTCCTGATCTAAGGGGCATCAGGATTCGTTGAAGGGTGGGTTTTTTGAAGGATCCTATGTCCGCTCTTACAGTCAAATTCCTGATGTTTTTTTTTTTTTTTTTTTTGTAGCAGATACAGACAGGTGTACGAAACTCGGGAATAGTGGGATAGCCATTATGGAGCAATTGCCAGTGTTTACGGATGGGTTGATGTATTTTTGGCATTAATGGGTGGTATGTATTCACAAAATATGTGCGAGATAGATGAGGGCCATACTGTCTAGTAGTCATGTTCTGTATTTTGGTCTTTTTGATGAGTTTGTCTGGATAGCCCCTGTCAGTAAACCTTTTGAACATGGTGTCCAGTTGTTGTGTAAGGGAGGTGGAGTCTGTAACAATTCTCCTGACTCGGGTAAATTGGGAAATAGGTAAGGATCTCTTGACATGAGATGGATGGCAGCTTTGAAAGTGCAATAAAGAGTTCCTGTCTGTCGGTTTGGTGTAGAGGTCAGAGAACAAGGTGCCGTCAGTAAGTTTATTAATCCGAGTGTCTAGAAAATTGATGGAGGAAGTATTATAATGTATAGTGAAAGAGAGACCGGGGGTAGAACTGTTAAGGTGATCAAGAAATTGTAGGAGGCTGGGAATGTCCCCGTGCCAGACGCAAAATATGTCGTCAATATATCTCCGCCAAGTGATAGCGCATCTCTGGTAGAGGGTATTTGGGTAGACGAAAGTTTCCTCAAAGGATGCCATGAAGCTTTGAGCAGAGGTTAGATCTGTTGCCTGGGTTCAATACTCACCAAGAACAACATTTACTTGGAGTTTTTATGTTCTCTTCTTGTTTGAGCAGTGCATAGTCTATATTGGGGTTATAGCACAGTTCTTTATGCTTCCAACTTCTGCCCTTTTTGCAACTTTCCTAGAGTTCTTATGGGTCTCTCCCGGGTTGTTTTTCACCAAAAATGAGAACATATCTCAATCATCTTAAATCTATATATCCTTTCCGTGTTTGTTTCAAAAATAGAAATGTTAGATAATATGCTTTACTGGGGGAAATACTTGTGTGCATGACTAAAGGGAAGATCTATATGAGCTGTGCCTTCCACCCCTTACCCACCAACCCAACAAATTTTTCCCCTCTTTAATAAAACACTGGACATAGTTTGGTGGAAAGGCTACAGCTGCCACTTTATTAACCATCCTTTTATGTATCAGAAAAGACAAGGGGACATTCCCTTCGGCTAAAAAAAGGATTCAATCTCCAGAGGAGAAAAGCGTACTTCCCTCTTTGAACTGTGAATTTGTGGTATAGCCTGCCTGAGGAGCTGGTCACAGCAGGAACAGTTGGGAGTTACAAGAGTGGCTTAAATAACTACTTGGAACCAAAGAATATTAATGCGTATGTAGCTATGTAAAATTCTGGATTCTGGCTGGTGGTGGCTCTGGGATCAGAGATGGGGTCTCCCCTGGAGCAGATTGGTTCTTGCCTTGTGGGTTTCAGGACATTAACCAGTGGGGAGGCTGGGCTTGATATCCTTGTCTCTCTCCCTTCACCCACATTTTACCCACCCTTGGTTGAACTTGATGGACGTGTCTTTTTTCAACCGTACTAACTATGTAACTATGTAATTATCAAAGCACTTTAGGGATATACTTGCAGGTGATCTTACACACTTTCCTTTTTTTGGCATTGAGCACATACCCAGTTTGAAGAGAGAGGGTGATCAAAAAGGTTTATTACATAATAGGGAGGCATTTTGGATTTTTGAACCTAAGACCAGGCCTTAACTATAAAAATGACATATGGCATATATATATTGAATGGCTTGTTGAAACAATGTATCAAAGTTTGTTGTGTGTATTATAGGTTAGCACCTGAGCATACATCCATATGTCTCTGTTTATCCTCCGCTGTATTTCACCTGACCCAGGGGCAAATTTTCTGGAGGCTTTCAACCCTCCCTGTGACCCTCCTTACAGGAACTCAAACTCCAGCTGGGCACCACCCCCAGCACCCCACTTGATCAGACTGAAGAGAGTTTAACTTTATCTTCACCCCTTGGATGAAGTGTTCTTTAAAATCCAGTGCCTCCACAAACCCTTACAAATGGTTGTTTCTCCACATTCCCAGCCAGTGTCATTAAGGTTCACCTCATCAAGACACAGCAATTCACTAGATGCTTCCTCAAGGTACCTATGCTGCACTACTTTGCATCCATTCTGTGCCACAAAATGTCCCATTGCTTTATTCAATTTTGCTCTTGCTCAAGTAAGGCTATGCACAGACTGGGCCTGCCTTCACCTTAGCCTCGGCACCACATTGGAGCACACCAAGATAATACCTGAAAACGAGGACCACAATCTAAAAAGGTGTAGCTTGATATCTCGTATGAGTACTCTAGATGAGCGCACACCTAAATAGTTGCCCCCAGCATGTACCACCATGGGGCCTATCCAGCACAGAATAAAACTGAATATCTTCCAGGATCTGAGACCACATGCCCCGAAAACCCCCATCCCCCTGTCTAACCTGCACTTCCATCGGAGCAAACCCCAGCTGCCTACCTGCAGACCAATTGTCCACCCTAACGGCATCTCAATAGATGTAGTAGTGTCCTACAATCCACACTAGGCATGGTCCTTTACCTGAAAAAACAAGAACCACAATCAGCTAACCAATCAATACCATAGCCCATAACCCATCATCCCTACTACAACAGCTTCACGTGGAAGTAAACCCAAAAACGGACGATATTCTTAAAAACCTCTTGCCCCAATTCATAACCTCTTTGGCGGCACCAATGCAAAAGGAATGTATTGGAACTAGAGATGGGCGAATTTCCCGAAAATCGGTTCGTTCACTTCGCCGGATTTCTCGGCAAAAATAACTTCGTTCCGAATTACTTCGGGACGAATCATGTTAAAAAAACAGCTATTTCCAGGCTGCACAGAGCCTGCAGGGTGCTGTAGAACGTTGTGCCATGCTTAAATATGCAGAGGGAGCTTGGTTTGGTCTTCATACAATGTTGTGTTTTAGTATGACACGCAGATGACTGCCGCCGCTCTTAGAATCGCTTGACTATAAAATTCCCTGGGCACTTAAGAGGGCAAAACTGACCAAAAAACTGAAGGGGAAATGTAGCCTGATAAAGTCATGGCAGCGACAGCTGGAAAAAAACAAGCTGAGGGCTCAGGTGGCAACATCAGTGACAGAGTGTGGAGGTGACGGCGGCAGCCACAGCAGCATGAGGTCAGACAGTGGCACAATGATATTCTGGAGGTGGCAAAAACAGGAGTAGGCCACAGAGTGGCACAATGACCCAGTGTGTAGGTCACGGCAGCAGCCACAGCAGCAGCATGAGGTCAGACAGGGGCACAATGACACAGTGTGTAGGTCACGGCAGCAGCCACAGCAGCAGCATGAGGTCAGACAGTGGCACAATGACATTCTGGAGGTGGCAAAAACAGATGCCAGAGGGGACAATGACCAGTGTGAGGTCACGGCACAGCCACAGCAGCAGCATGAGGTCAGACAGTAGCACAATGACAGTGTAGGTCCTGGCAGCAGCCACAGTACAGCAGAGGTCAGACAGAGGCACAATGACAGTGTGTAGGTCACGGCAGCAGCCACAGCAGCAGCATGAGGTCAGACAGTGGCACAATGACATTCTGAAGGTGGCAAAAACAGGAGTAGGCCACAGAGGGGGACAATGACACAGTGTGTAGGTCACGGCATCAGCCACAGTAAGCAGCATGAGGTCAGACAGTGGCACAATGACAGTGTGTAGGTCACGGCAGCAGCCACAGCAGCAGCATGAGGTCAGACAGTGGCACAATGACATTCTGGAGGTGGCAAAAACTGGAGTAGGCCACAGAGTGGCACAATGACAGAGTGTGTAGGTCAAATCAGCAGCAACAGGAGCAGCATGAGGTCAGACAGTGGCACAATGACACAGTGTACAGGTCACGGCAGCAGCAGCATGAGGTCAGAAAGTGGCACAATCACATACTGGAGGTGGCAAAAACTGGAGTAGGCCAAAGAGTGGCACAATGACAGAGAGTGGAGGTGACGGCGGCAGCAGCATGAGGTCAGACAGTGGCACAATGACATTCTGGAGGTGGCAAAAACTGGAGTAGGCCACAGAGTGGCACAATGACAGAGAGTGGAGGTGACAGCGGCAGGAGCAACAGCATGAGGTCAGAGAGTGGCACAATGACACAGTGTGGAGGTCACGGCAGCAGCCACAGCAGCAGCATGAGGTCAGACAGTGGCACAATGACAGAGTGTGGAGGTGGGTGGCAATACCAGTCCCTGGTAAAGATGGTTGGTGGCACATGGAGAAACTGTCAGCAGATGTGTGGCATCAGGCGGGTGGCGGCATCAGAATAGTGTCTGAGGCAGGTAGTTTGAACCCAGACTCATTTCTCACAGTTTGGGTGATACGTCATGGCTGATGTAGTCTGACGCCTAAGGCATTGGTGTGTGGAAATCCTGGCCGATCCACGCCTGATTCATCTTGACAACGGTCAGTCGTTCCACATTTCCCGTGGACAAGCGTGTTCTCCTTGGGGTAACAATGGCCCCCGCCGCACTGAACACCCGCTCTGATGCCACACTACTGGCCGGGCAGGACAGCTTCTCCACTGCAAACTCGGCAAGTTGCGGCCACACATCCCGTTTGGCTGCCCAGTAGTCCAGCGGATCTTGTAACTTTGATGGCAGAGTGCTTTCCAAGTAGGCCACCACCTGTTGGTTCAGGGTCTGCTCCAGGTCCTGCTGCTGCTGCCACTGCTGGCGACTGCCCTCCTCACTAGGCGGGTGAAGGAAGCTGCTCTTCAGTGACTCCAGACTTTTTCCCAGCTATTGAGAGGGATGACAAACTCAAATACTATAGGGAAATCCTCCGTAGTCAGTTGGCTGCTGCCTATG
Organism: Phyllomedusa bahiana; assembly: GCA_025379985.1. Lineage (NCBI taxonomy): Eukaryota > Metazoa > Chordata > Amphibia > Anura > Hylidae > Phyllomedusa > Phyllomedusa bahiana. The sequence goes on along the minus strand of JAODAL010008261.1, from coordinate 64,320 downwards.
TGCGGCATCGTCCCTCCTCTGACAGGTCTGACCGGGGGGTTCTTCAGCGCTCACGTACTACTGCCGCGGCTGCCGGGAGAAGGTGGGGGGGGGGGGGGGTTCGGAGCAGTACCAGCGCCATCAGCAGCAACGAAGATGAAGATGAAGTGCATGCACAGTTTCCTGGCCATTTTTAGAATCTTCTGAAGATCGGTGGAAGGCTTCAGGAACCTTTTCACAACCAGATTGAACACGTCCGCCATGCAGGGCGCATGGACCATCCCTCCTCGGTGCAGCGCGGACACCATGTTCCTCCCATTGTCCGTCACCATGGTTCCGATTTGCAGTTGGCGCGGAGAAAGCCACACATCGATTTCTTGCTGCATGACGCGGAGCAGTTCCTCCCCCTGTGTGACTTCGTTCGCCGAGGCAAGCCAGGTGTAGAACTGCGTGACACCGCCGTGCCCTACACATGTGGTATGATGGAGCAGTACTTGTGGAGGCTGAGATGGTGGTGGTGGTGGAGGAGAAGGAGGCGGACAATTGGCGAAAGGAGCCGCAGTTTGACAACGTGGAGGAGAAAGCGGGGGTCTCCTGCCCAAGTTGTTGGTGTGCCTGGGCCGGAAGCAGATTCATCCAATGGGCCGTAAAGGACATTTTACTGGCCCTGACCGCAGTTACAGCTCCACACGTCCGCTTTGCCGTGCACCTTGGAAAAAAAACGATAAGCTCAGGGACTGGCCCACCTTCTGTTCTACATATTTATGAAGTGCTAGTACTGCCTTTTTGGAAAAGAAATTACGGCTTGGAACTCTCCATCCGGCTCGGCACAAGCCATTAGTTCTCCTGAACGGTGCAGAGTCCACCATTTGGAAAGGGAGGGACTGCAGCCCCAAACCCAACTTGGACAGGAGTACGGTCAGCTTCTGCACCTTGGATGGTTTGGAACGCATACTGTTGTCTCTTTGAAATCGCCTCGCTGAAGGGACTGCTGGCACCATGAGTAGCGAGGAGCAGGAGATCTGGACCGGGAGATGATGTCAAAGAGAAACAGCTCCCATCTGCAGAGGTGGTGGAGCCTTGCCTGGCTGCAATGGCATGCGTGCCATGGGCGTGCTCCCTGCGGCAGGATGGCCCAAACCACATCTGAGCCACGTTTCTCCCAGGCCACCGGATGGTGACGCTGCATGTGTTGACGCAGGGCTGTGGTGCCAACGTTAGCTCCCTGGCCACGCTTCACTTTCTGCTTACAGATTCTACATATACCCATATTCGTCTCCTCCGGTGTCTTAGAAAAGAACTGCCACACCGCCGAGTATCGGATTTTACCGCCAGCGCTCCGCACTGAGTGACTACTGCCGCCGCTGCCTCGCTGAGCCCCTGTGCTGCTACTTTTTGGGAAACCTGCAAAGCGGGTTTTTACCCTGTGGCCGCTTGGCTCCCAAACCTCACACTGCTGCTATCCTGCTGACTCACGGCCACACGACCCACTTGCTGGCTGCTCCGCTGCCTGACGCGCAAGCTGACGCCCTCTTCTCCTGACGATGATGAAGCCCTTGCCTCACCCGGGTCCCAAGTGCGGTCGGCTACATCATCATCTATTTGTGTTTCATCGTTACTGCTGTCCTCATCACCGGTCTTGGTATGCCCCAGGCTGACCCTCACAACATGAAACCCCCCATGCAACTCTCCACATCTATACTTGGCCGCCTACTGCAAGAAGCACGGGATATTGGCCCCATTTTTTCGCTGCCACGTAGCTGCTGACTGCCCTCCTCAAATTGTTCATTTCCCCGCTATATAGTGGCGCTGAGCCCAGACCACATAGTAGATCTCTGGCTGAGGGAACCGGATGGGACAGAGGGGGTTGAGGGGCAGGTGAGGGCCGCTGACCCCCTCCCGGGCCATGCCAACTAAGGGTTGTGTCTGACATTCCCAAACCCACTCTTGGCTGGGGTTGTCAGATGGGCACCCGGGAGGAAGTGGATGACCTAGTCAACCCAAACAAGAACCCTTGGGTTGCTGAACAACACACGGCCGCAAGATGACAGCGGCAGTTCTGGCCTACACGAGTGACCCCAGCTGCGACGTCACCTTGCTGTGCCGACCTGGGCCTGTTCCAGGAATGTTTGTGCCACTGCCACTCTCAGTGCAAAAACCTGCCACCTCTCTGTCTGACCCTACTGTTTGTTCTAAAATGTACAGACACTGTTTGATGAAGATATCTGTATATGATAAATATAACCCTGTATTTGACTCCAAATTAAACCCAGTAACAAGCTTGGCTAACCCTTGGATAAAATTGTGCTCCACAAATGGCCAGGAAAAATTGACTTCTATGTGCCGTTTTAAAAAAATCTGTGTATTTTACTGAATGTAAAGGCTTTAAATTTAACCTTCGGATATGAATTATGCTACAGAATTTCTTCTGTGGCGGTGAAAAAGAAAGTTTCTTTTACTGAGTGCAACTGCATAAAAATACTTAGTTAACCCTTGGATGTAAATTGCGCCAAAGAATTGAGCCACCACAAACTACTAGCTTTGTAGCGTGTTACAATGGCGTGTTTTTTACGCCACACAACAAGAGATAAAATTGTAATTAACCTTTGCTTGTGAATTAGGCTACAGGAAAAATGTATATATTTTGGCGGTGAAAATGACGGTTTCTTGGAGTCACCACAGCTAAAAAACAACGCTTAATTAACCCCTGGATGTAAATTGCGCCAAAGAATTGAGCCACCCCAAACTACTAGCTTTGTAGCGTGTTACAATGCGGTGTTTTTTACGCCACACAACAAGAGATAAAATTGTAATTAACCTTTGCTTGTGAATTAGGCTACAGGAAAAATGTATATATTTTGGCGGTGAAAATGACGGTTTCTTGGAGTCATCACAGCTTAAAAACAACGCTTAATTAACCCCTGGATGTAAATTGCGCCAAAGAATTGAGCCACCACACAATACTAGCTTTGTAGCGTGTTTAAATGCGTGTTTTTTACGCCATACAACAAGAAAAAAATTTGTAATTAACCTTTGCTTGTGAATTAGGCTACAGGAAAAATGTATATATTTTGGCGGTGAAAATGACGGTTTCTTGGAGTCACCACAGCAGAAAAAACAACACTTAATTAACCCCTGGATGTAAATTGTGCCAAAGAATTGAGCCACCACAAATTACTAGCTTTGTAGCGTGTTTATTTAAAAGGGTAAAAACTTCATTATGTCTGGAATTGAAGGTAGTAACAAAATTATATTTGGATTTCATAGATTCCATCTCACTCTTATTTCTGGGTGGTGGGTTTAAATATTCATTCTGGGAGCAATTCAAAGCTTTAGATTTAGCATTTAAAACTAAATTTTGAGGAAAACCCTTTTCCATAAATTTGTTCACTAAAATATCTGACTGTTCATTAAAATTCTCATTAGAAGTGCAATTTTTTCGCAACCTCCTAAAATGACCATATGGCACATTCCTAATCCAATTGCGATGATGGTTGCTGTTAAACTGTAAGTAACTGTTAGAGTCACGTTTTTTAAAACAATTTTTTGATTGAATAACCGCATCTTCTACAAATAAGACCAAATCTAAAAAAGTAATTTCATTAGTGCCAGAGTTCATAGTGAAAGAGATTCCCCATTGATTATTATTTAAAAATGCCACAAATTCTTTCACAGTTTCTATATTCCCACACCAAATAAAGATTAAATCATCAATATACCTCTTAAAATAGGATTAAAATCCGAATTGATGTGAATTGACTCAAATAATCCCATAAAGAGATTAGCATACGATGGGGCTACCCTGGTCCCCCTCGCCGTGCCCACTTTCTGATGAAAGTGGGCCGGACCATATTGGAAAAAATTATTGTTAAGAATTAAATCCAAGCTTTCCATTAATTTTTTTTTAAAAGAATCAGATAATTCGGATACTTGATCTAAATAAAATTTCACAGCCTTCAAACCTAGGTCATACTTAATATTAGAATAAAGTGACATAATATCCAATGTAAAGAATAAATATTCATCATTCCAAGGGAATCATATGAGGTCTCTTAAAACTGTATCAGAGTCCTTTAAGAAGGTAGGAAGTTTACAAACCAAGGGCTGTAAATACAGGTCCACAAAGTGAGACAAATTTGATAAAACTGCGGAGATAATGGGTCTCCCGGGTGGATTCGTCTCACTCTTGTGAACCTTAGGTAAAAAATAAAAATGAGGAATATTGGGAGATTAAATCCATAAAAAACTTTTTTCTCCTTTTTTGATGATCCCCTGTTCAAAGAAATGATTTAAAAATACATAACATTTATTTTTCAGTTGCAGATGTACATCTGCTGTAACCTGTTCATAATATTTAAGATCACCTAAAATTCTCCAAGATTCAGCATCATAATCTGTAAAATTTAATATTACAATTGCACCTCCCTTATCCGCAGCTCTAATAACAATGTCTTTATTATGCGATAAATTATTTAAAGCTATACGTTCTTTGTGTGTCAGGTTGGAATACAGAAGGGGTTCCATTTTCAATTCCCTAAGATCCTTTAATACAAGATCGGAAAAAAAACATTTATATGGCTGCCTTGAGCCCAGGTAGGCTAAAAACTGGATTTTGGCTTAACTATTGGAACTCTATCAAGAGGCTCATCCTCTAAAGGAGGCTGTGCACCCACAGGCAAAACTTCTCCTTGTTTTGCAAAAAATCTGCCAAGGGTCAATTTCCGTATAAAATGGTGAACATCTTTAAAAAGTGTAAACTGATGGATCCCGCTATCTGGACAGAAATTTAAACCTTTTTGTAGTACATTCGTTTCCGGGTCAGTCAAAGAGTAATTTGAAAGATTATACATTTTTACTAAACTTTTTGCATTATGTTTAGAGATTCTTCCTCTCTTTTGTCTTTCTTTGAGTCTCCATAAATAACATTGCCTGCTTCTTTGGCCTCGATTACCCCTTCTAAGAATTTTCTTTTTCTTGCCGATAAGTGTATCTGAGTGAATTAAACTTCCTCCGTGTTGTGTTGTGCTTTCATGGATATGCCCTGATCTAAAAAAGGATCTTCATTAGTAGATCCCTGTGAAATATTAATTTCATTATTCCCCTGTTTTGGGGAATTCACCCTCTGTGTAATAAAAGAAGTGGGAGGTTGTGCACACGGGAGTGTGGAATTTATAGTGGAAGAACCAGAAAAGATTAGGTTCTCATCTACAAATAAAGTAGCGTGATCCGTGAATGTAAAATTAGAGACTGTAAGAGATGGGGTAGGTGGAGACATATATACTGAATTATGTGAAATATTCTGTACATCTTCTACCATAGTTATTTCACTTATATTATCTCCAATAGTATTAGGAGAACGAGGACCTGGATTTTCTCCATTTGCTTCATCTGTGTCGGTATATTAATATTATCCCTATGACTTCTTATACTATTCCTTTTCTCAGGGATATTTATTTGTTTTCTCCCCAACAGCAGATTTTTTCTGTCAATTACTATTCAAAAAATACCGTGTGTGATTAATAGAGTCAGAGGACGATACTCTATTCCTCCTTTCTCTAGTATCTCTAGTGTAATAGCCGTCCAATTTTCTATAAGGAGGAAGATATTTATTATCAGAATATTTTCTCCTAACTACGGGTACTGCTTGCGATGCATATGTGTCCTCACTTGGTGTTTGTCCAATAGGTATAACTATTTTGCCCATTAACCCTTTCTATATTACTATGTGCCATATCAGGACGAACAGGAATCCTATTCTTAAAAATTCTATCTCTGGATAATTTATGTGCTTTCCTGTTAATAATATCCAGCTCCTGTTTCTTAACATTACTCACTAACTTTTGTTCAGTATTAGTGAAATCGGGGTGTTTGGAGAATTTAGAAAAATTAGCAGAGCATTCATCTATCTTAGTAGCCAATGCTTTACAATTTTCCACACGTTTAAAAACCAATAATTCCATCAATTTCAAGGAACAATCATGTAAAGTTCTGTCCCATAATAATTCAAATGATTCATCTTTCTCACCATAGGCAGATAATTTCACTATTTTTAATCCTTTCGGAACAATATCCTCTTGGAGATACAACGATAAAAAACTGTGATCTATAACCTGAGAGCACTCTGATATTAGGAGTTTCTCTAAAGAACGAGATACATTGTAAAATTGTTTGGGCTCTTCTTCAGTTAAAGTTGCTACATCTATAGCATTACAGTCTACCTGTACAGGCGAGGGTAACCCCGATACCAATCTTTCGATTAGTAGTCCTCGCTTCACATGTCTCTGATTGATATAATCCATGATCCAAACTCAGTTGCAGCCTTAGTTGTTTCACCAAAAACGATCACCGTAGCAAAGCACACGGGTAAAAGACGGCACCACTATAAAAACAGGAAGAAACAAGCGCAATCTGAATGGTAAAAGTATAAAAACGTAAAAAGGGGGGGTTCTCAATGTCGAACCGCTCACCTGATTAAGTTGTATGGATATAAATTGTTACATTGAAATCTGATCCTTTTGTTTCAAAGAAATTCCACCCAAATTTTAACTGCCGCTAAAATAGGAAATAATTCCAAAAGCACAATATTCCTCTCCAATCCTTCACCAATAAGGCCATTCCACAATGTACAAACTTTGTTACAAACAAGTGTGACCCTGCCGCATTCGTAAATAATTCCACGTCCACACTCATAAAAGGACCCTCCATAACCACCGATTTTTCATTATATTTACTCAAGAAAGCTTGCCAAAAAAAACAAATCTTCCCATAATACTGCACACAGTCAGAAAAAATTATACTGCCATAGCCATTGATAAGCGCCAACAAAAAACCCAACATATTGGCATTATCCTGTGCGCAAACGTGATATGCCCCACCATAGACTGCAAATCCTGCAAGCAAAGTTTCTTAGACCGCCAAGCCCCATCTCCGGCCACCCATTGTTCCCCCAACTTCCCATATGGCAGGCAGCATTCCATCAATTCTGTGTCAATGATTATACTCAAAAACTTTACTACCGTAGAAGGGCCCTACGTCTTTTAAAGAGTCAAAGAAATCCCAAATAGGCAAGCCACGCTTTCCATCATTTGCGATAAAAATGAGCAAGCCCAGGAACGAGGACAGCCAAAACCCAAAAATCATCAAGGTAGTGCAGTACCGATGTCATCCGAGCCTCATACTACACCAGCCGCTCCAGAAACGAACTGATATAGGTGCACAAAATTGAGCAGCCCATTGGGAGGCACACATCTACAAAATAATGACCCTGCCACAACAACCCAAAAAATAGTAACTATCCAGGTGGAATGGCAACAAGTGAAAGGTCACTTCTTTGACTGTCTAGGCCAATAAAGCTCCCTTACCATAATGCCTAACCCACTTCAATGCTGCATCAAAGGAAGTATACGATGCATAGGTCTAGATCAATTTCATCATTCACTGACCTTCCCTCTGGATGAGACATGTGATGAGTGAGCCAAAATGTAATCAACTCTCTCTTTGTGACCTAAAGGATATATATATGCAGATCAGAAATGGACTAAGCCTCACAGGGGCCCTGCCATGTGCCCCAAATCAACCTCCAGTTTCTCTGTAACAATCTCTGGCCTGGCCAATACAGACTTTAAATTGTGAATCACCCCAAGCAAAAAATTCTGTTGCTGAAGGAATAACAAAACCAACCAAAAAACAGACCTGCAATGATTGAGTGGCCTTCATATTTGGATACTTGGTGAGGAACTGAAGCATCCTTGCTAGATGAACTAACTTTGCCCCTCTTCTGCTTAACATCAGTTTCCCTACTCTTTCCTTTCTTGAAGCAACAGGACAAACTGTGTCCTCCCCTTTTCCTCTCATGCTTAAAATGCAGTCACTGCCAAACTTGCAGTAACTCTCATTGTATTGCCAGCAACATCCTTTACCCCTGTCCCAGTTCCTGAGCCTGAACCACCAGCTGCATCTCGAAAGGGCTGACTGGCCCCTCAAGGTGCTACCATTAGACGCATCCACAGGCTAATGTGCTTATATTCCCATCTAATGGAAGGATTTACGCTGACTAAATCCAGTTAACAGAAAAGGGCCAAACAATTTTCAGGCTCCTTTTCCCCTAAAGCACTGGCTAAAATCGTATAGACTTGAAGCCAGGTAGAAAATGTTCTAGGGATCAGTCAGTAGCATTGCCATAACTTCTCCTCTTTTTCACTTTCATCCAGCTTCACAATATCCAAGTTAAATTTCTCCAAGGGAGCAAGGGAAAAAATTCCACATACTCCCCTTTTTAGATTTTTTCATTTCACTCCACCTTTAAGTAATCCCCAATGGCCCTTTGAAGCATACATATATTTCCCCCAACCTCACCTCGTCCATGGTCTTCTCCGCAACCGTCATTCCCCAAACTGTCTCCCCTAACCCTTGGGATGACTCTCCTTCAACTACTGAAACCACCTACATTACTCCAGACTAACTACTTTGCTGAATAGACCTTAAACTTGCTTCCTGACCTCACGCCACCAATGCCGCTGATAACGAACCTTCTGTCCCCACACAAACTAAATCCTGCAAGTCCTTAAGTAATTTCTGCAGCAGCATAATATTGGAGTGTGCCACCACCCCAGCCCCCACCTGTTTCTGTGTGATGTGGTGATAAACTAACCCAGCCTTGCCCGGGGTGGCATCCCGGTAGCAATCTCGTACCTGTCACATGTTACACTGGAAACTCTTTGATCTCCTCAAGATGCCGCTGCACATTTCAGGCCCAAGCCCTGCCAGTACTGGCCGTAACACCACTGAATATGGCCTGCTTGCTGAATGTGGCTGGGGATTGCCACATGGAAAATTTGAGTAAAGTGTCCTCCTTTTCCTCTTTCTGGGCACGGTCCTCCTCCTGGCTAATATCATTAGGGGCAGGGCTCCATGCCTCTCCCACACCCACCGCAATCTCTCTAACATCATGCCCTCCACGCTATGGCTGCTGTATCCTTATCTGTGGCCATCAATTCCACTGCAGCAAAGGACCGGGTGGTACTGGCCGCCGTTGTCCACCTCCCTGCACCCGACCATGCAAATGGTGTTTCCCTGTTTCCACCTGCTGTCCGATGAGCTCCCTTCCTGCCTCATTCAACAGTAGGAAAGCAGGTTGCAAACACCAACCCCTCCTCCTGCTTCTCTAGAGTCTGAGTAAAAGATGCCAGGCACCTATGAAGATTCCTCCCTGCCCTCCACCTTTTCAAACAGGATGATCCCTCGGAGGAGAGTCCAGACTGGGGCTCCAACCATGTCTTCAGCTCCATTGCTGAGCGGTGGATCACCGGCCCTATCCCCATGCAGGAGCCACAGAGGAACAGAAGCAGCTGCTTTTCCATCCAGCTTATGCCAAGCTGCTGAGCAACCTCCCTCACCCTGCTCAGAAATTGCTCTAGGTAAAACATTACAGCAAGAAAGGTGAGCAACCAACTCTCTACTTACTAGCTGCTAAAGGCCCTTTCCCCTCCAGCCTAACTCTTTTTACCCTTTCTACAAGTCCTCCCCCTATTTGCGCTCCTCACAAACCCAAACACACCATTAACCCTTCTATGCTCTTGTACCTCCCTTATCATGTGCTCCCTCTGCTACTCCTTCTGTCCTACTCTGGGGATTCTTTAACACAGTAGTATTTTTTTTTAGTTTACAGTTAAGGAAATAAGTATTTAATCCCTTGCTGATTATATAAGTTTGCCCACTGACAACAACTTGAAGAATCTATCATTTTAAGGGTAGGTTAATTTTAACATTGAGAGATAGAATGTCCAAACTAAAATCCAGAAAATCACATGGTATAAATTATATAAATTTATTTGCATCTTGCTGCGAAAAATAAGTATTTAATCCCGCTAGAAAACGAGGCTTAATACTTGGTGGTAAAACTCTTTTTGGCAAGCACAGCAGTCAGACATTTTTTGTAATTGATGATGAAGTTTGCGCACATGTTAGAAGGAATTTTGGTCCATTTTTCTTTGCAGATCATCTCTAAATCATTAAGATTTTGAGGCTGTTGCTGGGCAACCTGGGAGTTTCAACTCCTTCCATAAGTTTTCTATGAGATTAGGGTCTGGAGACTGGCTAGGCAACTCCATAACCTTAATGTGCTTCTTTCTGAGCCACTCCTTTGTTGCCTTGGCTGTATGTTCACTGTCTTGCTGGAAGACCCAGCCACAACCCATATTTAATGTCCTGGCAGAGGGAAGTAGGTTGTTACTTACGGTACATCTCTTTATCGATTCTCCCATTGATGCAGTGAAGTAGTCCTGTGCCCTTAGCAGAGAAACACCCCCAAAACATAATGTTTCCACCTCCATGCTTGACAGTGGGGGACGTAGTTCTTTGGGTCATAGGCAGCATTTCTCTTCCTCCAAACATGGCGATTTTTTCTCATCTGATCACAGCAACTTCCCGTAATCAGCAACAGAATCATCCAGGTGTTTATTGGCAACCTTCAGCACATGTGCATTCTTGAGCAGGGGGACCTTGCGGGCACTGCAGGATTTTAAACCATTACGGCGTAATGTGTTACCAATGGTTTTCTTGGTGACTGTGGTCCCAGCTGCCTTGAGATCATAGTTTTAGGCTGATCTAGCACCTTCCTCATGATCAAGGATACCCCACAAGGTGCAATTTTGCATGGTACCCCAGATTGATGTCGATTGACAGTCATTTTGTATTTTTTCCATTTTCGTACTATTGCACCAACAGTTGTCACCTTCTCACCTAGCATCTTACTTATGGTTTTGTAGCCCATTACAGTTTTGTGCAGGTCTATGATCTTGTCCCTGACATCCTTAGAAAGCTCTCTGGTCCTGCCCATGTTGTAGAGGTTAGAGTCTGACTGATTAATTTAGTCTGTGGACAGGAGTTTTTATAAAGGTGACTATTTAAGACAGCTTACTTATTTCTCTCAGCAAAATCCAAATATATTTATATAATTTATACAATGTGATTTTCTGGATTTTATTTTGGATATTCTCTCTCTCAATGTTAAAATTAACCTACCCTTAAAATTATAGACTGTTCATGTCTTAGTCAATGGGCAAACTTACAAAATCAGCAAGGGATCAAATAATTATTTCCTGCACTGTATTTGTATTAGAAGAAGAGAGCCTGAGCACTGCACAGCACTTTAGTTGTCACAGCATATTTACTGTATAACGTATAGAGCGCACTATCTGTAGCCATTAATCTCTGAACTTGTCATTCAAACGTAGAAGATTATAAATGTTCAGTATCCTCCTTTAGGCCAAATGTACTGGTTAACATTTTGAGGAAAACTGTGCTGCAATCTTACAGCTAAAAGACCATAGAAATGCTACACATTATTTCCCACAATTTTATGATTTCAACATTTACACCAACCATTGTTTTTAAAGTTTTTAAAACAGTTTAGCTTCAAAACACCACACTTTTCTCCAGTGACGTAACTAGAATTCATAGGGCCTTATAGCAAAATGAGATTGGGCCCCACAATTTAATGATGATATGCTATAACAGCAGCATATGTACCAATAATTAAAGCTATAAATAATGCCACCATATTTCAGGATACCCAACTAGAAGCTATAGTCCCCTGCAAAAAGAAACAATATCGTACCTGAGTGGGGCCCTCTCAACCCCTGGGCCCCATAGCAGTTGCTAGGGCTGCTTTTGCTTTAGTTACATTCATGCTTTCCTTCTAATACAGGTCAATGTATTTATTCCCTTTCAGTCTCTTCACTGTAGCCTAGTGCTGGGTACATAACTCTTTATCTAGTAGGAAATGAGAATTATTATAGTATTAGCTAAAGTTACGCAATGTAATATTCATTTTAAAGCACCATTATTCCTGGAGCACTGACATTTGAAAGGGGTTTACATACCTAAGACCAAACTAGTACAATAATAACACTAAATAACAAACAACTAGTACAGAGGGAGAGAAGACTGTGCCTAAGAAGGCTTCCAAAATACACAGCAGTAGGAATGAGACAAAAGGTGAGAGGCAGACATGAGTGACATTATGACAGCAGAGTTAATGTAGGTTGTAGGCTGTTAGAAAGAGATGCATTTTCAGGTCCCTTTCGAAAGTCGTAAAAGTGAATGAGGGTCTTTCTTTTTTACATTGACTTCAATATAATACATGTATCAGCGTTCATATAATACGTGTTTTACATACATCTTTCAGATGTGTTTAACGGATCCGATCACAGAATTGACAGGTCAATTCCTGATTCGTTTTATGCATCTAACATCTTGTGTAAAACTATAGGGTGCATTTCTGCTGTTCTGAAGTTTTTGGATACCTTTTTACGCAGCGCTTTTCAATATGGTTTTTTTCGGATTGAAAAACGTATTGAAAAACACCATGTGAACATACCTTTAAGAAAAAAGAGGATTTGAGAATTATTTTTTAGGTGGAGGTGGCTGGTAGGGGTAAGGTTACACAATAAACTGATATACACTTTATTAATGTCCTGCCCTCCAGTTTTTTTATGACTATTCAATACCTTGCTAAAGTTTAATGTACATGATCTAGCATAGTGGTATCTCCATATTGGTAGATTAATCTTTTTTTCAAGAGATCCAATTTTCCCCCAACAAATTGAATCATTTTCCCAGCCTGGTGTATTTCCCTCCAAGCATTGATGTAATAAGTCTGTCACACCTGACATTTTCTTCCCTTGACCCGTGTTCTGACTTTTGCAGTATAGCATCTATAGTCTTGCTATATTAGAATGAAAATAATTACTCCATTTTCACAGTATTCACACTAATAAAAGGAGAATGCCATATCTCCTGTAATCTATTCACACATTATGCATTTATGTATCCTCTATTACATTTTCTTTGTTCTTCATATGACAATTTCATTTTGATGGCCTCTGAACATCCGATTATTTTTCCCAGTGGGGATCCAGTAATATATGTTTCAACCAGTATTTAACCAGAATCTCTATATATGTCAATTTTTCTTGGTTCCTCTTGATGGATATTATTCATCAGAAGCTCCGAGCACGAAGCTCTGATACTGCACATGTAGAGGTCTGTAGGGCAGAGCTGTACCTACAAAAGCCTCTAATTTTAAATCCAGTGTTACAGCACAGCATGTGCACTTTGTAGCAGTTGCAATAAAAGGATTTAATAGAAAGATGTCAATAGCCTATCACTAAGAAGTAGTAGAGTATAGCCCCCTTCCTTAGACATTACAGGGGATTTGTACAGAGCCTTACCCTTACATATAGTGTTATCTATTACTTCCAGCGGTACTAAGAACTCTCATTGAATCTCCTATGCTTTGCTTACCTTGTCCCAGTCTACACAGTAAAACTGATAATTGAGCTGCAGAGAACAGGAAGTGGAAGTTTATTGTATGAGCTCTAGGGCATATGTGGAAACTGGAATATTTCAAGACTTGTGGAACAAAGAGTTGCTTGTCTTACTGAACAGGCTGCATGAGCCATATTAAATGCATCTTTGGGACAAGTAGTCTACAAGGATGAGATTAAGGGGATATGCTTTAGGGGAAGTTTGTTTTGTTGGAATTTGTTTTCGAGAATCTCGTAGGGTGTTATGATATACTGGATGCTTAGTTCTTTAGATAAACATATTACTATATATTATATTGTTATACATTACCTAATAAAAAAGTTTACAAATATAGAAAAACTATCTAACGATTGTAACTATAATGTGTAACATAATCTTTATGTAACAGTCAGCACTGTTGTCTTGTATTATTGAGGGTCATGAGTTTGAAACCTGATAGATTATTTTTTTTTTTTTCATTTTAATTTATGGCCCTTCTGTGTGTAAATTTAGGGCCACATGTATGAAAACTGTCTAGGTCTAAAACTTTCTTTGTTGCCCAAAGCAACCAATCAGAGCTTCCCTTTCATTTCATATAGTGCTTTGAAAAAATGAAAGTGGAGTTCTGATTGGTTTCTATGGACAACAGAGAAAGTCTTATGACCTGGAGAGTTTTCATACATGTCCCCCTTAGTTTTTTAGTCTGAAGATCCAGGTGTCATTGGTGAGTGAATTGGGTAGGTGAACTAATTAAGGAAGATATTGTAGCTTGTGCAGTTGCAGAATGACTGAGAGGGAAAGAGTACCCTTCCAAAATACATAATTGTGAAGTAAAGATTGAAGCAGAGCCCTTTAAAGTACACTGGATTTCAGAAGGGCCTCAGCCAGTGTACAGATGCAGGGGTGTAACTAGAATTCATAGGATCCTATTGCAAAATGACAATAAACCTGCCACCTAAAGACAATAAACTAAAACAACAGCATAAGTAGTAATTATTAAAGACATAAATAATACTGCCATATATCATGGAACCCACATAGTACTGATAGATAGCAGAAAGTCACCAATTACTTGTTCCCCACATAAATGAACAATGTCCTTGAACCTGTTTGGGGCCCACAGCAGTCGCTACTGGGACCCACAGCAGTCGCTATGTCTGCTATGGCTAGAGTTATGCCCATGTACTGATCCACTGATTGGAGTGTAGTTCAGTGGTGTAAGTAGGCTGAACTTAACTGACAGGGATGGGGTTTGTATGTCCAGGATTCTGTTTACTGGAGGTTCACATTAGGATTTGGTGGATATTCAGTCAGTGTGATTGTTTTACCGAAATATGTCTGTCCAAAAAAGACAAGAAATGTTATAGCATTTACTTGCTCAATAAAATCTTCTTTTTGAAATTTCCATTACACAAACATGGAAGACCTATAGATCCAATCCCATAGTGACAGTGTGAGGCTATGTCTACACAGCTAATGTTTAAATACCGTCCAAAATCTGGGTTTGTGCAAAAAAGCACGGTTGGTTTTCGGATTTGCCACCGGCCCAGTACATTGCTTGGGAATCTGCCCGAAGATAGAACATGCTCTATCTTCAGGCAGAGGACTGGCGGGTTAGAAATCCGATAGTAGAAAATCCCTGCTGTATAGACTACAGCTCAGATTTTCTATTGCAGTCTATGGGGCACTGGTTACACTCAGTCAGATTTTTGGCGTATTCTAAATACCGAATCTGCCGAAAATTCGACGAGAATCTAGTGCTGTGTAGACATAGCCTTACTGCCAGTGTTTAGAGTGTGTTATATTTTTGCAGTGTAGGGCTGCCACATAAACTTTAAGTGGCATGTGTCTGATGTGTGCAGTTTGCTGTGTGAGTCTGATGTGTGTACTGCACCTTTCTGTTGTATCTACTGTATTTAATGTGTGTGCTTTACTTACATGTGAGTTGCAGTAGTCTGATGTACTGTATGTATCTGTATATGCTTATCTTGTCTGATGTGTATTTGTCTGCAAGGCATCATCTGGGCAGTTTTAGCAGTATTACTGTTAGGGGCCCACTGATACCCTGTTTTGCCGAAAATAAGACCGTGTCTTATATTAATTTTTGCTCCAAAAGACGAGCTAAAACTTATTTTTCGGGGATGTCTTATTTTTCCGTTAACCACTATTCACATTTATTGTTGAACAAAAAATCAACATGTATTAATATACTGTAGTGATTTCATCAAAGACATCAGCATAAGCAGCCAAACTCTGAATAGCATAATAAAAATGCACTAGGTCTTATTTTCAGGTGATATCTTATTTTCGGGGAAACAGGGTATGGTGCAAGATAGGAACTGGTATTGGGTGGGGGGACCTAAATGCTTCATATGCTCCAGATGCTCCAGCTGTATGGCAGTCCTGTTTGTCTGATATGTGTATGATTTATGTTCTACGACTGTCTAACATGTCCTGCATATGCCCAGGGTGTGCAAGATATGACACACTGAATGGAGTGAGGCACATACCCAATTTTTGCATAGGGGCCCTGTATCGAGCATTCACAAGTGAGGGTGAGTAGATTTTCATTACTTTGGTGATAAAGAAGAAAAAAGTTGAATAGCAACAAAGCAGCACACAAGCCACATGCTGTATACTATAGGATAGCTACTAGAACTGTAGCCTTATGTCTTTATTAGAGGTGGAAAAGTGTAATAGGTGTAAATGAAGCAACCAACACATACAAAATGGAGTTCAGTAAGTTTAAAAGACCCAGAGAACATTAAACTGTTACGATTATCTATTGGGGCAGTAATGCATTAATTCCAACAATGAAAATGTAGGGCTTGAAAGCAGGAATGAGATTATGGAGGGGAGAAGAAAAGGGAATCAGACAGTGGCAGTTTGGGAAAAGATTATATAAGAAATAATAAGTTTACTAAGATAATCATTAGACTTCTATGTCAAGAGACAAAACACAATGAAAAAGTGGTTAGAATGGTGGCTCTATAAATGGTAAATATAGTATGTTACTCCACTACGGTTTAAATGAGGATTGACCCTACATCCACAGGCATAGCTAGATTTTATAGACCCCATAGCAAATTAAATGGCCCCCACCACCTTAAGACAAGCAACCGAAACAACAGCATTAGTAGCAATAATTAATGGTATGGATAATAGCGCCATATAGCAGAGAATATACCGTATCTATGTAGGGTTATCTTTTTTAAAGTATCTTGATAGATACCTGCAATGTTTGGCCCAAACACATTGTGAATGGGGCCTGATATGCCAAGGTATACTGCATAATTTGTTTTATTTCTGTGCAGTGTGTCAATAGCCTAATAGTTGGCTGAATTTGGATATTTTTCAGAATTGGAAGCATGAATTAGGGGGAATCTTATTTTATAGTATTTTTCTTAATTAGACTTGAAAATTTAAACAGGATAAAATACTTCAATGTTAAAGGGTATTAATTCAGATATGCATGAATTAATTTTTTGAGGACAAGATGCTGCCAATGTGACACTAAAATATAAAAGTTATCAGTTCTGTCTTTTTAGACAGAAGCCTGAATAAAAAATATGGAAAAAATACAACGTTAAATCCATATGCAGTTGAAACCATAAGTTTACCTACATTTTTTTTAAGGCATTTTTATGACCGTCTGCAAAGTCAAAAATTTACATACATTTCATTAATATTTGGTAGCATTGCCCTTTAAACTGTATGATTTGGGTCCCATGTTTTTGATATCCTTCCAAAAGCTTCTCACAATAGTTGGTAGGAAGTTTGGCCCATTCCTCCTGACAGAACTGGTGTACAGTAACTGAGCCATGTTTGTAGGTGGCCTTGCTCATACCTACCTTTTTAGCTTTGCCCATAAATTTTCCATAGGATTCACATCATCGATTTGTGATGGCCAATCCAAAACATTGAATTGCTTATCCTTAAGCTACTTTATAACCAATTTGGCAATATGCTTTGTGTCATTGTCCATTTGGTAGGACCCATTCTGCCCTGCTTTAACTTCCTGGCTGATGTCTTGAGATGTTGCTTCAGTATTGTCACAAAATCTTCTTTCGCCATAATGCCATCTATTTTGTGATGTGCAGCAGACCCTGATGCAGCAAAACAACACCACAACATGATGTGGCCACCCCCGTGTTTCACAGTTGGCATGGTGTCTTTAGGCTTCCAAGTTTCTCCCTTTTACCTCCAAAAGTGGTCATTATGGACTAAACAGTTCAAATATTAGTTTGGTTCAGGACCATAGGACATGTCCCAAAATGTAGATCTTTGGTTCGACGATGTGCATTTGCAAACATTAATCTGGCTTTAATAATGTTTCTTTGTGGGGAGTAGTATGGTCTCCTTCCTGACAGAGTGCCTTTCAGCCCATGGTTGATACAGTAGTACTTGTTTTTTTCACTATGGATAATTGACAAATCTTAATTTGCGTTTCACCATGGCATCTCTTCACAGGTCTTTTGCTTTGTTTTGGTGTTTGTTATGCACTTGTCGAACCCAAATCGCGTTCTTCTCTGAGGAAAAGAACCAGTCTCCTTCCTGAGCGGTCATGAAGCTGGACATTCCCATCTTGTTTCTACTTGTGACTTTCCCATGATGTTACACATAGAAACAGTGTGCTTTAAAATACATCCACAGGTGTGTCTCTAATTACAATGTTGCCAATAAACCAGAAGCTTCCAAAGACATTACATTATCATATGGGCTGTCCCAAATTGTTTAAGCCTTCACGAATGTTGACGTACGATATATATCTGAGTGGGAAAGTGCGTTCCCGCAAATGGATATATAGGTACATCCTGGAGATCGTGCGGGATTACAAGAGAACCCTGTATGATCGTGACATGGGGGACTAAGCGGTATATTTAACCAGCTGGCCTCTACCAATCACCCACGGATTAGCGATTATTGTGAGCGTGGCTTTGGCCATGGAGAGATTCACGTGTCTTAGCTGTGGACGTTTCTATTAAGAGTTTGCCGCGCCATGAAACTAGAAAGCCGCAGTCAGGAGAGTGAGACTTTCCCCTGTCTGCTCTGTGGATGCACGTAGTAGTAAACGGCACTATCATGCATGCTAATTGTCTCTACTAGACTAGCCGGGAGTGAAACGAAAGAAACACTTCCCGGGGATGTCTGTGACATTCCAGCCATGCCCGAAAAAGGCCAATCCGTGCATGGGTTTACGATAACACTAACTTTATTATACATAGGGTGAATATCAATCAATTATGGCTCGATATAACATATAAGTAAAGAATAAACTGGTTACAGAAAATAGTGTGACATTGTGGACATTTTGTGTGTGTGCTAAATATGTATTCTACAAAGGATTACAATACTTTCTTTATCCTCTTGAGTTTATAACTCCACCTGTTCGTATGACTTTCGCAACAGAGAGGACCTAATGGTCTCGTGAAAACAGGCAACTCCAGGAACCATCACCAATGTTAAGACCACATACGTTGTGAACAAGAGCCTTAAAATCACCCAATTGCTTCTCTGGTTCTTATAAGTCTTTCAAACAGGAAAAAAAAACTGGCAGGACACATACCTACGTATTGTGTCCACTTAGGGAATACACAAAAGTTTTTTGTATTACTCCTGTCATCTTGTATCATGATAGGGGCCTGTCCCTGAAGGAATAAGTTAAGAAAATACACGAATCACTCGAAACCAGATTGATGCAGACCCCTTAGCGTCGGTAAAATTAAGTGCAGTCTGTAAGCTTTGAGAGATATACAGAGGTATGCTAGCCTGTCGTGATTATAGCTTGTGATACAACACTGGAAATTATTATAGTTTAATGTACAAGAAATGGAAAATTATGGACATCAAATAGTCAATATTTTCACTGGCATTACTGCAATGGTGATTGACAGTTACCATGGAGAACCAGTATACAGCAGCAATACTGTCTACTGGTCTGAAGATCGCTGATACAAATCCCCTATGGGGAAAAGTGAATAATGTAATAAAGTGAAAAAAGGTGGAAAAAGTAAAACACAAACACGAAAAATAAACATGAAAAATAAAATCAAAACACATACACCACCCTTTTCCCCTTTGCAAATGCCAATCGCCCCAAAAAAGATAAAAAATAAAGTAATGTATTTGGTATGGCTACGTGCATAACGACCTGTGCTATAAATATGTCATGTTAATTAACCCACACGGTGAATGCCGTAAAGAAAGAAAAACAATTGTTGATTGTGCTCTATATCACAGCCACATTTCAATGGAATAAAAAGCAAATACCTCTCAATCTCTCTATAAAATGCACATAGTTTGTACCTTACACAGCTTGTGATGGAAAAATAAAATAAAGTATGGCTATCAGAAGACTGGTGTCGCATAAATATTATTTTCACAAAAAAACACTTTATTGGCTTCTATCATTCATGTAAAAAAAATCAAAAAACCGATAACCTGGTATAACCACTATTAGGTTATGGAACCCACAGAGATAAAAAACTAACTCTGTCTTCGTATGCTTGCACGCTGGTGAGCGTGATGTAATAAATATTTTAAATTTTAATGAATAAGTATATTCTCTCTCGAGGTTTGCTGTGGTCTGCGTCTCCCTGTCTCTTCCATATATTGTATGGTTGTAATACTGATCTTTAGTCGCTGGTTCAAAACTTTTGGTGTCCATGTTTTATTAGATGATCTGCGTTTATTCGATTGACCCAGTATAAAGAAGAAAGTATGGAGGAGGTATATGTTTTTGGGGTACTGGGGGTGAGTTGGTGGGCTAGTGTGGGGGGGCATTTGGTTTTATTGGCGTAGGGGGGGTTTAATTTTGGGAGAGCAATATTGGTCGGGGGGTGGGGGGGGGGTGGATACGAGGGTGATGTAGGCGGGGGTGTGGGGGGGATGGGGGGGGACTTTAGGGGGGGGGGGGGGTTTCTAAGAGGGGGGGGGGGGGGGGGGGGGGGGGGGTAGAGGGGGGGGGGGGGGGGGGGGGGGGGGGGGGGGGGGGGGGGGGGGGGGGGGGGGGGGGGGGGGGAGGGGGGGGGGGGGGGGGGGGGGGGGGTGGGGCGTTTAGCGGGGGGTGGGAGGGCGGGGGGGTGGGGTGTAGAGGGGGGGGGAGCGGGGGGTGGATTAGATAGAAGAGGTCTGGAGTAGGGGGGTTGTCTGGAAGGAGGGGCAAAAGGGGGGGGGGGGGGTGGCGGGGTGGGGTGGGGGAGGGTTCGAGATGAGGTGGGGGGGGAGGGGGGGGGGGGGTAGGATAGGAGGGGGGGGGGGGGGTGGGTGGGTGGGGAAGCTAGGTTGTGGGATGGACTTAATGAGGTTGAGGAGGGGGTATCGGGTGGGGGGGGGGGGGGGGGGGGGGGGGGGGTGGGGGGGGGGGCGGGGGTGGGGGGGGGGGGGGGGGGGGGGGATTAGGGGGGATGGTATTAGCTAGCGGTAGAGGGGGGGGGGGGGTTGTCTCGAAAGAGGGGGGGGGGGGGGGGGGGGGAGTGGGGGGAAAATGGAAGGAATCGGGGTGATTAGGGTAGGGTGGGGGGGGGTTTGGATGGTTGGTAGGGGGGGAAAAGGGGGGGGGGGGGGGGGAATAGGGGGGAGGGGGTGGCAATCGGGGGTCTGAACTCGTTGGTCCTTTGATTTTGGTTTAACGTAGCCTGTTTTTTTTGGTTCTGTTGTTTTTTTTTTCCTCACGGTTTTGCGTCTTTTTTCTTTGCTTGAAGGAGTCTGGCAGACATTCTTTTTTTGACATCGCTCCTTTTTTTGCTAGCGTTTTCGGCTTTTTTTAGCTTTTTGTTTTTTTTTTTGTTACCGTTAATAATTCAACCGATCGTAGAAAGCACAATGTGTACACGAGGGAGAAAACAGATCTCTGTGAATCACTTGTGATAGGTAAAATGTCAGACAGTTATTCTTACATTAAGAGTGACATCATGCCAGATTAGAAAAAAATTGGGAGGCTTGACTATAGGAAGGCCTAAAACTGGTTAGTAATCCCTAGTGTATGTTAAATTTTGACTTTCCAGAAAATAATAAAAACTGCCTTAAAAATTATCTCCTCATTATTTATACTGGCATTTGACATAATATAAATAAATTTGGGTTAATCTTAATGGGGAACTAAAAGGGTAAGGTTTTTTATGGTCTTTCATGTTTCAGATAGTGACGGGAAAAAAACATGCAGTTGTCTTTAATATGTATGAGAGTTTGTAACTTTCTGGTTTCAACTGTATTTATATGGATATGTTCAAAGTGTCATCATAAGCTCTGCTTTTACAGAATCTGTGATAAATTCATGTATGTATTATATCTTTCCTGATCCTTTTCTGAATTTTAATTTGTTTTCCCACATTGACCTTTCAGAAGATTGTTTGTTTTTTTATATATATTTTTTTCACTTAATAGAGTAATGTATGTACTGTGCCATTCTGATTGTAAAAAGGCACTATAAACCTGAAGTAAAGTACATTTGACACATGAGCAGAGATTTATAATCGGAAGTTCTACTTGCAAGTATATAATTCTTACAGTGGTTACATTGCCATTTTTGTTCCATTTTTCAATTGCATTAAAAACAGAAGCATTTTCTGATTAAACCAAATTTCACCTACGTTCCAATTAAGCGTTAATTACAAAATCACTTGTTTTATGAAAAATACATAATCCATTTTTGCTGCATGTTTTTAATGTGTTATTTAAACGCATGTGCTGTTGATGCAGTTAAGATAAGGATGCAGTAAGCCAAAGTATGCACCCAATAATCGCAAATAGTAGACACAGTGGTTTCAAATGTCAATAAAATATTCAGACGTTCATTTTGATTCTTTAAAAGGCAAAAAAGACCCTCCATGGCATAGCAAAGAGGGAACCCCAATTAACGCCGACGCGTTTCGGGCGGCGAACCACCTTTAATCATGGCATACCCTCACATTGAAACAGCATCTATTTATACTAGTCATAAAATCCAAGTCAGTTAGCTAATGGTTTCAAGTCTTCCCTCCTCTCGCCTGTCCGCTGCAAACCGGACTTCCGGGACACCAAAGACAGCGCGCATGCACGCGTCAATTGATGCCCCGGACTTCCGGAACACCGCACGTATCCAGGAAAACAAGGTCTGGGCATGCTTCATGGAGCCCAGCAATAAGGAAACCAGCATAAAGGACGCAGCTGATAACCTAGATCCCGTCACATGCCAGGCTGCAACAGGCTGTGGATCACTAAACAAGGACATAGAGGTAACATGGAGCAGGAAGAGACAAGAGCAGGAGATAGCTAACAAACAAAAAATACATAGAATATAGCTGTACATATCATCAGTGAGTTATAAAAACAATCAAGGGCAAATTAAAAAAAAAAAATGGAAATGAAAGGTGTATATAAACTCAAGACACGAAAAAAGAAGAAAGAAAAAAAAAAACAAACACATTAATAATGGAAACATCCATTCACTGTTTCCAGATCTTACACTTTATGGATACTGCGAGTATCTAGCACAAAGATCCAAAACGCCTCTCGATCGTGTAAAATATGGTTTAAATCGCCACCTCAAGGCGGCTTAACTACTCTCATAATACCCATTATTTTTAAATCATTACAGTTGCCATTATGTACATGTCTAAAATGATTAGACAGATGGGATCTATTCCGTATAGAGAGGTTAGTAACATCATTTAGGTTGTTGTTTAGAGACTGCGAGAAATTTTGAGTTTTTCTTGTAGTCTGGTATTACTACACTAACTATTACAAATTGCAGGCCACACATGAAGCTAAACATACCACATGGTGGGAATTGCAATTTATATATTCTTTGATGTGAAACAACTTTGTGTGTTTACTGTTTATAAGAATGAGACTTTCTGTCTTGTAGCGAAGCTGCAAACCTGACATGGATGAGATCCACATCGGTAGAAGCCATTTTAATTTAGCCAATTGTGTTTGGGGCTTTTTGACATGACTAGATTAGGAGATGAATAGGTATGCCGCCAATGGTTTACGTGTTGATTTTTCGTTGCCACTATTTGGACTCCTTTTGAGAGGAAAGTGTGCACCCAGCCTTGAAGGTCCTTAAACCTACCATGTGTCATTTATGATGTTAATGTTTTCTTTGGTGTTGCAAATGTGTCTGTTACTTCTACAACCAATATAGCTCACCTAATCTTAAGAGTCCATCTACAAGACAAGCATTTACAGTCAGAAATCCACACGGATTTGGATTTTATAAAACCGTCAAAATCTGACTGTAATACCCATAGCTAGAGATGGGCCGGATTGTCTCAGAAAAATTCGATTCGGTCACTCTCGCCGAGATTTTCCGACAAAAGCTTGCGTTTCGTTCCGAAATTACTTTTCCGCACGAGGCTCGTTTTAAAAAAGCAGCTATTTCCAGGCTGCCACCGAGCCTGCAGGGAGGGTGCGTTGTAGAACGTTGTTTGAGCACATGCTTAAATATGCAGAGGGATCTTGGTTTGGTCTTTCCATACAATGTTGTGTTTTAGTATGACACGCAGAATGGACTGCCGCGCTCGTTCAGAAATCGCTCCGCTATAGAAAATTCCGCTGGGCACTTAATGGGGGCAATAACTGACCAGAAATAACTGGAAGCTGGAACGTAGCTGATAAAGTCCAGGGCAGCAAAAGTGGAAAAAATACAAGAACTGAGGAGCTCAGGTGGGCAACATTAGTTGATCAGATGTGTGGAGGGTGACGGCTGGCTAGACCATCAAGCAGAGAGGTTCAGACAGTGGCAAGACAATGAGACATTCTGGAAGTTGTCAAGACATACCGGCCGCAGAGTGGCACAATGACACGCAGTGTGGAGGTACGGGTGGCAAGGCAAGCATAGGTCCAGGCTAGTGGCACTATGACAAAATTCCTGGAGCTGGCTAAAAAAGGAGTAGGCCAAAGAGTGGTACATTGAACAGTGTGGATGGGACGGCGAGGAGCAACAGCAGCCAGCATAAGGTCAGACTGTGGCACTATGACACAGTGTGGGGCACGGCATGCAGCCCTTCAGCAGCATGTGAGTCAGACAGTGGACAATGACGAATTATGGAGGTGCAAAAACAGGAGTAGGCCACAGTGTGGAGGGCTCGGCAGCAGGCCTAGCGCAGCAGCATGAGGGTCAGGACGAGTGGCACAATGACCACAGTGTGGAGGGCACGACGGAGTCACAGCAGCAGCAATGAGGACAGAGGAGTGGCAACAATGACATTGCATGGTGGCCAAAAAAAGTAGTTTTTAGGACACGAGCGGGCACAACAATGACTGAGAGTGGAGGGTCACGGCGTGGCTCAAGGCAGCAGGATGAGGTTCCCAGGGCAGTGGCACTAATGACAGGGAGAGTGGAGAGGGTGGATGGACTAGGAGCAACAGCATGGAGGTCAGAGAGTGTGCACAAAATGTACATGTACTGGGATGTGGCACAAACAGTACCAGGCCGACAGAGTGTTTTTAGAGTGGCACAGTGATGACACAGTGTGGATGTATACGGGAGGACAACAGCAACAGCAGTCAGCCAGCCTGAGCACATAGGGAGTGGCACAATGTACGAGTGTTGAGGTGGGTGGAAATACCAGTCCCTGGTAAAGACGGTTAGGTAGGATAGATGGAGTAAGACTATACAGGCCAGATGTGTGGTGTCAGGCGGGTGGCTGGGCTATCAGAATAGTGGCTGAGGCAGGTAGTTTGAACCCAGGGATGAGCGCCTAATGGCCATTGGTGTGTGGAAATTCCTGGCGCGTTCCACGCCTGATTCATCTTGTACAAAGCGTCTCAGTCGTTCAACATTTTTTCGCGATGGGACTCAAAGCGGGTTTCTCCTTGGGGTAACGTGGCCCCCCGCCGGCACTGGCAACAATCACGCTCTGATGCCTCACTACTGGCCGGGACAGGACAGCTTCTCTCACTGCAAACTCGGCAGTTGCGGCCCACATCAGTTTGGCGCGGGCCCATTAGTCCAGCGGTCTTATTACTGGGGTGGCAGAGTTGCTGTCCAAGTAGGCCACAACCTGTTGGTTCAAGGGGAATGCTCCATGTGCCTGCTGGCTGCTGCTGCTGGTGATCCTGCCCTCCGCTCACTGGCCGAGGTGAAGCGAAGTGCTCATTAGTACTCAGACTTTAGGTTACTGCTGATGGATGCTGGTAACTGCTCCTACCCCCCCAACCTTCTCCCCATGGCATGGCGCGGCTCTGAAGTTAGTAGTACCTGTGAGCGCTGAGGATAACCACCCTGGTGCAGGAACTGTCAGAGGAGAGGACACGAGCCGCGCACAATAGGCAGCGGCAAACTGTTTACGGAAGGATTTCCCTATAGTATTTGAGTTATGTCTTCCCTCTCTCAATAGCTGGGAAAAAATGGCTGCCCGTTTTTGGACCGGGAGCGAGGGTCCAATATGTGGTGGAGTAGCAAGAAGTCAATCCCTCTAGCCGATGGTGACTATTCGGCTGTCACTAGCCAGGCATGTATAAAGAATGCTGCGGGACCATCTGCATCAGAGTGACTCCGAGGGGCTCCCTGCACTCCATTTCACTGTGACTGCCACGGTGCTTGTGAGTATCTGCATCGTCTTCACATCATCTCCTCCATTCCTCCTCCAGCTGATCCTGCTCCTCCTCTACTTGTCACCGGGGTTAGAAAATCAACTCAGTTTCAACAGACAAGTGCTTATGCTCAATTGTCACTCTCCATCCTACCTCCTCCCTTTCAGTCCCCTCCGCGAGCTCATGTGGCCACGAGGATGTAGTCGCAAAATCATATCCAGTCACTGCCCAGAAGGATTTTTTCAGCATGTGTTACCAGGACATGAAGCAGTGGAATGTCGTTATGTCTATCCGTTAGTCTGGCGAGCTGACAAAAACGTGGCCTCCTCGCGAATGGCAGCCCGTCTCAAACAAACGGCAGGTTTGTCACGCATGAGCTTCCACTGGCTGACATTCAATGTTAACACAGGGGAGTACTTCTTGTCTGCTGGTATCCAAAAATCGTTAATGGCTTTCTTGTTTTCATACAGTCGGTCCAGACATGGTGGCAGGTGGAATTCCAGCGGGTGGAAAAAACATCCGGATTATCAGAGCGTGTTGGGGTGAGGCGTTCTGCCGGCTGCAACTCGGGATGGTAGGGTTGTTCTGGCTTTGTACTGAATGGGATAAAGTGCATTGCACAGTTTCCTGGCCATTTTCAGGAATGTTATTGTAGGATCGGGAAGACTTCAGGAACCTTTTTACAACAGATTGAGAACCGTGCGCCATGCAGTGGCCATGGGACCATCCTCCTCGGTTGCAGCGCGGACACCAGTTCCTCGCATTGTGCCGTCACTCATGGTTTCGATTGTGCAGTGGGCGCGTAGAAAGCCAGCACATCGATTTTCTTGACTGCATGACGCGGAGCGTGTTCCTTCCCCTGTGTGACTTCGTTGCGCCGAGGGCAAGCTAGTGTAGAATGCGTGACACCGCGCCTTGGGTGCCCTACAATGTGGTATGATGGTACAGTACTTGGGGGGCTGAAGATGGTGTGGTGGTTCGGTGGAGGAGGAGGGGCGGACATTGGGCGCAGGGAGAGCAGTTTGACGCTCAAACCGTGGAGGAGAAAGCGGGCGTCTCTGTCCAAGTTGTTGGCTTGTGCCTGGGCAGGAAGCACATTCAGCCAGTGGGCCGCGTAAAGGACATGTAACTGGGCCTGACCGTGAGTTACAGCTCCAGACGGTCCCGCGCTGCCGTGTTTTGTACCTTGGAAAACAAAAACCCGATATGCTCAAGGTCTGACCCACTTTCTGTTCTACATATTTATGATAGTGCTGGGGTACTGGCTTTTTGGAATAAGAAATATACGGCTTGGAACTCACTCCATCTCGGTCGGCACAAAGCCATTAGTTCTCTCTTGAATCGAGTGCAGGAGCCACAATATTGGAAAGGGGATGGGACATGCCGAAGTACAACAACTTGGACAGGTAGCACGGTCAGCTGCTCTTGACACCTTAGGATGGGTTGGAGCGATACTGTTGTCTCTGTTACAATAGCCGCTCTACTGAACGACTGATGGCGCATGAGTATCGAGGAGCAGGAGCTCTGGTCCGGGAGAGGATTGTCAAAGAGAAACAGCTGCCTTTCTGCAGAGGTGGTTGGGCCTTTGATCTGCTGAAATGGCATGGGCGTGCCACTGGCCGCTGCTGCTTGCGCTTGCGAGCGCAGGGATTGGGACCACCACATCTGAATCCTCGTGATCTCCCAGGCCAACGGATGGTGACGCTGCATGTGTTGACGCAGGGCCGTTGTGCCATCGGTAGCTCCCTGTATCACGCTCACTTTATGCCCACAAGATTCTAAATATACCCATATTCGGCTCCTCCGGTGTCCTTAGCAAAGAATGCCACACGTCCGTAGAGTAGGCAGATTTTACGTCCAACGCTCCGCTCACTGAGTGACTACTGCCGCCCGCTGCCTTCGTGTGCCCCTGTTGCCAGCTACTGTCTTGGACCTAGCGAAGCGGGTTTTATACCCGTGGGCCGCTTGGACTCCTCCGACCATCACACTGCGCTACCTGCTGACTCACGGCCACACAACCCCACCACTTGCTGGCTCACCGCTGCCTGGACGGCAAGCTGACGCCCTCTTCTCCTGACGATGATGATGCCCTTGCTTCACCCGGCTCCAAGTGCGGTCGGACTACATAATCATTATTTGTGTTTTAATCAGTCAACTTACTGTCCACCATCACGGTCTTGGTAAGCCGAGGCTGACTCTCACCACATGGACCTCCCATGCCACTCTCACAGTGTCTTTGACGCCTACTGCATGAAGTGGGGATATTGGCACCATTTCTCGTGCCAGTAGCTGCTGACTGCCCTCCTCAAATTTTGTTAATCCCTCGCTATATAGTGGCGCTGAGCCCTAGGACCACATAAGTAATCCTGGCTCGAGGGAACTGGATGGGAACAGAGGCGGGCGTGAGGACAGGTGAGGGACGCTGACCCGCTGTCCCGGTGCCATGCCACTAAGTGTTGTGTCTGAGGTCCCACCGACTCTTGGGATGGGGGTTGTCAGATTGTCATCTGGGGCGGAAGAGGTGTCCCTATAGTCATACAATCTAGAACCTTGGGTTGCTGAACAAAACACACGGCCGCTAGATGACAGCGGGCAGTTGTGCCCACCGAGTGAGTCCCCTGTCTGCGACGTCCCTTGCTGTGCCTGCCAACCTGGGCTCGTGTTCAGAAAGTGTTTGTGCCACTGCCACTGCGAGTTGCAGAGCCTGCCACCTCTTCTGTCTGTACATACTGTTTGTTCTAACATGCGTTACAGACACTGTTTATGAAGCTATGCTTGTTTATGATAAGAATATACACCCTGGTTTTTGGACTCCAAATGAACTAGTAACAGCTTTGGGTAAACCCTTGTGGAATATAAATTGCGCGTCCAACAAAGGCAGGATATAATATTACTTGTATGTGTCGTTTAACAAGCACTTGTTTTGTTGTTTTACTATAATGTAAAAGCACAAACAGGCTTAATTACCTTCGCTTGTGCAATTTATCGCGGGATACAAGAAAAAAATGTAATATTGATTTGGTGGTTGAATAAAAGACGGGTTTATTTTTGTCTAGCCAGCAGCAAAACAACGCTTTAATTAACCAGCTGGATGTACAATTGCGCAATAGAATTGAGCCACCACAAAACTAGTGCTTGTGAGGCGTGTTACAAGTGGTTTTGTATTTTCTACGCCGCAACAACAAGAGATGTAAAATTGTAATTAACCTTTGCTTGTGGAAAATTGGCTTACCAAAAAAAAATATATATATTTGGCGTTGAAAATAAGAGGTTTCTTTTGTCAGACACCAGCCCAAAACAACGCTAATTGAACCCTGGATGTAGAATTGCGCGTAATGAATTGAGCCACCAACAAACTAGTAGCTCTTTGTAGGTGTTAACATGGCGTTATTTCTAAGCCAACAACAAGAGATAAAATATGTAATTAACCTTTGCTTGTGTAATTGGATACAAAAAAAAAATTATTATATTTGAGCGTTTGGAAAAAGGACGGTTTTTTTTATTTTTGTCAGTCACAGCAGCAAAAACATACGCTTAATTAAACCCTGGATGTAAAATTGCGCTTGAATTGAGCCACCCACAAACTAGTATGCTTTGTAGCGTTCGGTTACAATGGCGGTATTTTCTACGCCCACACTAACAAGAGATAAAATTGTCAATCTAAAACCTTTCTTGTGAATTAGGCTACCAAAAAAATTATATCTATTTTGGCGTTGTAAAAGACGGTTTATTTTTGTCAGCACAGCAGCAAAACAACGCTGTAATTAACACCTGGATGTAATTTGCGGCAATTGAATTGACGCTCCACCCAAAGACTAGTATCATTTTGTAGCGGGTGTTCAACATATGGTGGTATTTAGTCTACGCCACACAACAAGAGATAAAATTGTAATTGTTAAACTAGTTTGCTTGTGAATTAGGCTACCATAAAGAGAATATATATAATTGGCGTATTGAAAAAAATGTAGGTTGGTTTTTTGTAGCACACCAGCAAAACAACTGCTTAATTAAACCCTGGATGTAAATTGACGCAATAGAATTGAGCAGCCACAACTAGTGCTTTATGTCCGTGTTACAATGGCGTATTTTCTCAGTCCACACAACAAGAGATAAAATTGTAATTAACACTTTGCTGTGAATTATTGGCTACAAAAAAAATAGAATATAGCTGGCGTTGTGAAAAAGTACGGTATATTTTTGTCACGCACACCAGCAAAACAACGGTTAATTCAACCGTCTGTGTGTAAAATTGCGCATAGATGAGCAACACAAACTAGTAGCTTATTGTAGACGTGTTTACAATGGTGTATTGTTCTACGCACACAACAAGAGATCAAAATTGTTAATTAACCTTTGCTTGTGAATTAGGTCTACCAAGAAAAAAATAAATATAGTCTTGGCGTGAAGAAAGCCGGTTTATTTTGTCAGCACACCAGCAAAGCAACGCTTAATTACCCCTTTGGATGTAAATGCGACAATAGAATTGGAGCCCACCACAACTAGTTGCTTTTGTAGCGTGTTACAATGGTGTATGTTCTACGCCACACACAAGACACAAGAGATAAAATTGTAATTAACCTCTTGCTTGTTGAATTAGGCTACCAAAAAAATAGATATATATTTGGCGTTGTGTGGAACAAAGACGGTTTATTTTTGTCACACACCAGCGCCCAAAAACAACGCTTAATTAACCCTCTGGATGTAAATTTGCGCAATAGAATTGAGCAGCTCCAAAAAGAAGTGGTATTTGTATTGTAAAAACGTCTGTTTTCCTTTAAATGGAATACAACAAGAAATGGGCTTAGATCCCACTTGGATTATTGAATGTATATGCAGAATGCAGGTTGGGACGAGTAATGGATTCAGTCAATACCCAAAAAAAATCAGAAATAGAAACATTCAGAGATCAGTCTCTGGAACAAAGCTATGTGAGGACACCCCACAAAAATCGCTGTGGTAAAAATCAGTTCCTTCAGTAACACATCAGGCCGCCGGGCTGCAGCCTTACCTCTTGATCAGATACAGTTGAGAAGCAGGTATGAGGCTCTGTCATCGTCGCGCCCGGACGTATATGTAGTGCTGGCGTGAACGTACTAGAATCCCGCCGGTCTCTGATTGGCATTCATCTCTGTCATGTCATGCAGGCTATGCCCTTCTTCCTCCCATCAGTGCTTTGCCCCATTTAAACGCCATGTGCTCGCAGCCATTTTATCAATTCAAAAGCACACTTCGTTCACCCGAAGTACCCACAAAGTTCGACTTCGTTACGAACCGAAGTTTTCCTGAAATTCTAAACGAATTCCACTTCGTTAGAATCGATTCGCCCATCTCTACCCATAGCCTCAATTGAAAATCCTGGTTTTGAAATCCCACTGTTTTTTCAAAAAACTTAGAACATTTTCAATAATCAGCCGTATTTCAAGTCAGGGAACGCGTCCAAAATATTTCTTTTTCGGATCCGCATAACTCCATAGAGACTAATGGGCTCATTTTCTGACTGTAAATTCGGCGGAAAATACCTTTTGGACGACACGGTTTTAGGATTCAGAATCTTGATGAGTATTTTGACTTGTCGTGTGGATGTACCCTAAGGCTAGGTTCACACGGCTTAATTGCGGGACGTAATTACGCCCCGCAATTACGCCGTGTGGCCGGGGACGGAACCTCGCCTGCCCATAGACTTGCATTACCAGCGGGGCTTATTCGCCGCTGGTAATTCACATGTCAATTATCTCCCCCCCTCTGCGTATTCGACGAGCAGGGAGAGAAGATGTGATCCATAGTTCTCTATGAGAACTGTGGATTACCGTAATGACTGAGATGTTTTCAGCCCGTAATTTGCGCACTCCGGCGCGTAATTACGGACTGAAATACGTCCTGTTTTAAGCTGTGTGAACATGGCCTAACAGTCTTATCCCAGAATCAGACTTTATTTTTAAAACCTTAGCCGGCTTCCAACTTTCTCTGATGTACACTGTGCATACTCTGTACAGTGAAAAAGGTGAAACTACACATCAGTTATCTCCGCACACACAGCAAACACCACAATAATGTAATAAAATGAAACAATCATGATCATGAAATGATCATCCTGAAGGAAGAAGAGCTAGAGGATGAACAGTAGCTACTGCCAATGCAATACAAACAACCAGATATAATGAAGCTTTGGGGGTATTATTTATTGATAAAACATTAGTCATTTTTGGTAATTGGTTTTATCTGAAACTTATTTTACCACTTAGTATTGTTAAGGCATGGTCAACACTGGGGGTGAAAACACTTGTGAGTCTTTACTGTGAAATCTTACTACTGTAAATGATGTGCATAGATGTTCTTGTATGAAAATTAGACCAAAAATCCCAATAAAATCCCAATAAAATGAAATAATCTCACGTCATCTCACATTGGTATAAGGAGTAATAAATAGCAATAATAAAAAGATAGGTGTAATGACTTATCACATATATAAAGGTGCATTTATTTCACTGTCCATTTTGATGTCTTATTTATTGCACATTCTACCTGCTATAAAATAGTGGTGCCATAGAATACATCAATTAGTCATTGAATAATATAGGAGGATGCTGCAAAAAAAAACCTCTTGCATCTGTGCTTTAGAATCTAGGAAATATATGCAGACACAGAAACACTTGATTGAAAAAGAACTGGAATGACTTTGATTCCAGTTCTTTTTATGTCAGCTGTGGAACATCCATGAGTGGGCTATAAGTGGATCCTCTAGCCACATAATCCAAGGCCTTTGTGTTGTGAATTGCATAGTAAGTGGAAAGATTGGTCATATCAAGTATGAAGAACTATCACTCTTGGCTTGGTACTGGCAAAACTAAAAGTAATATTGTCCTCAGGTCTACGGGGCCCTATAATAATATCTAGAATGAGACCAACTTGTCCTACTGTTCAAGCTTCAAGTGAATTTCCAGCCTTGAACACCATTTTGTATTTGTTTTTTCTAAATGTCCACCATAGTGGGGTGACTACATTCTTACTTCATCTTTATAGTGGCAGGATTATTTATAGAGTTAGAAAATAAAATTGAGACAACAGCAATCACTAGGGGGAGCATACTGAATTTGGTTTTACTATTAAGTTCAATGTATAAAAACATAGGGGGACATGTCTAAAAACTTTCTTGGTCTAAGGCTTTTCTTGTTGACCATAGCAACCAATCAGCATTCCCCTTTCATTTCATATTGTGCTCTGAAGGAATGAAAGGGGAATGCTGATTGGTTGCTATGGGCAACAAGAAAAGCCTTAGACCAAGAACATTTTCAGACATGTCCCCCATAGTTCCTATTCCCCCTCTAGTCGTGGCATTAGACAACCAGCATTTTATCGTTTATAGGTTTATTAAAAGAATAACCATTTTGACAACATTTCTGCCAGAATGTCAAGATATACATAAACAATTTAGTATAATGTGTTAACACTGTTGTTAAAAGTTATATATCTGTGTCCCATATACTAGGGTACATGCCAATGAAGGCCACTAGCTCACTAATGTTTAGCTTATGGAGATGTTGTACATAGCATTTTATTTTCCTAATCCTATTCTGTTCATTACTTTTAACAAATTGTGGCTTAACATTAAAAACTACAACAGACACATTGACAGAGTCAGCTTACTGTCTATTAGAGATACAGATGTACCTCCCAGTACATCCTGATGTATTGATAAAAATGTCTGAACTTGCGATAAGGTGAGGCTTTAGCATAAATTCCTTGGGTAAAATGGTCAATCCAGCAAGTAGGCATATTAAAACCATGATATCTTTATTTCATCTTGGGTTTAAAACACAGAGTACACATCCCAACACACACAACAGTTACACAACACTCTCGTTCCTATTAAATGCACATGCTAAAATAATTTGGCTATAAACTAATTATGCATTTATCTTTTGTTGGGCTTAGTTTATTTTTCATTCAAACAATCACAGACTGTATAGCGTAGTACAAACTATTATTTAAAAAAATTACCTCCCAACATTTGGCAAACACAAAGAGGGACACATCAGGCCATGCCTCTAACAATACTCTGGCATATCAGGCCACATTGTTAACCATGCTGAAACTTAACACATTAGTCATACCACTAACCACTTCAAAATACCCAATCATATCTGCTCCTGTTTCCTCCAACAGGCCCGCCCCAAAATAATACATTTTATTCAAATATATAAAGGTAGCTATCAGACAATTTTCTAATACCAATGCTACCAACAATGACACTATACAAGGGACAAATAACACTGCCACATCTTGACCCCATATCACCATCACATGACTGTATAATACCACCATAATGTTCTTAAATATAAGCCACTACACTAAGACTAATATTACTCTCATGCATTGACCACATAGAGGTAGATAGTTTCACACAGGTACTCTGCAGACTGTATAAATGATTACAGTACAATTAAACCAAGGGACTCACAAGTGACATCTTCTCTGATTGAAGTTGTTCACGTTCTCTTTTCTTCTCCATCTGACCCAGACCACCATGATGACATCTTCCAGTTGTAACTCATCTGGGTAGAATTATAGGCACAAACATTGTAGGCTCCTCTCTACCTCTTTACTACTTTTAAAAAAAAAAATTTAACAAAACTTTTTTTTAACCCCCAAACCTTAAATTATTTAAAAAATTTTATTTACTCAAAATCAAAAACTTTGTCCCCCCGAAAAAAAAAGTCCTCCAGCTTCTTGAGATAAATTAAAAAGTTCGGGCTATGGAAAGGGATTTTTTAAAAAAATTTTTAAATAAAAAAAACTTTTTTAAAAATGGCTTTAAAACAAGAATTTTATCATTTGGGGTTTTAAACCAAATCCACCCAAACCCACCAAAGTAACAAATTGTCCATATTAATGAATGCTAAAAATAAATAAAAAAAATGTAATTTTTTTTTTTATATTCAAAAAACAGATTTAAAGCGTAAAAGTTTCAAAAATATTAAAAAAAAATACCTCCAATTGCAAAAAAAGGGGGTTCTACAGCTCAAACAAAAAAAAAATTTGGCATTCAGCCCTGTCCCGCTAAACTTTTCCTTTTCAATAAATTTTTTTAGTTAAACCAAAAAATTTTCCCTTTTCCAAAGGGGAAAATAATACTTATTCAAATTAAATGGGGTATTAGCAGATTTTATAACAAGTACCCTTAAAAAAAAAAAAAACACTCCAATTTGCATTTTTACAAAGCTTATTTAAAATTAAACAAAGTTTTAAATATATAAAATACCCCATAATTGTATCATACATTAACCATCGTAAAAAAGTTCACAGGGTTATTGCAAAAATTAAATAGTATCTGTAGTATAGAAACCAAGGGATTTTTAAAAAAACTTCATTTTGGGTTAGTTACCTTTCCATTAAAAAATCATTGTAATTTCCCCCTTTGAAAATTGGAAATTATACCAAATTTAGGGCCCTCTTAATTATACCCCAAAACCAATGAACGGGTTTTGGCCCCCTCATAAAAACCCAATTATTGGTTTTGGGAAAGTTGGCTTCAAATATACCCTTGGGAGCCAGGGGGTTCTTGTTAATTCCAATTTGAATTTTGGGGAACGTTTACCCATTTAAAAATTTGGGGGTTGGGTTGCATGGAAATGGGGGAAATATGATCCCAAAAGTAGAAATTTCCTTACATTTAGGCCTAACCCCATTTAAATGTGTTTTAATTGGAAAAAGCCCCAAAATGGAATCCCAAAAATAAAACCAATTAAGCCAATTAGGCGGAAAATTTTACAGACCCCTTTTTCTCTTAGGTAGCCTGCAATGGAAAGTGAAAGGTTTCCTTTAATTAATTGAAAACCCTTGGGTTTAAATTACCCATGTAAAACCCAAACAGTGTTCCCCTTGTGGAGGTCAAAGGGGTTTGTTTTAAATTTCCCCCAAATGATTTTAAAAGAAACATATTAAGCCATTCTAACGGAAAAAATGCGATTTAAATTTTGGGGTTCAACAGAGCCTTGAAAATAAATTTTCCTATTGAGTTTTGAAATAAATTTTTCCCTTCCAACCCTTATGAAAAACGCCTGTTCCCTTATATCCCTATTCCCTCTGGTTTCAAAAAGGGGGGTTTTTTCCTATTTTTTTTTAGGGAAAATTTTCCCCTTTTGGTTAGGGTGGCAAACTTGAATCCCTTATCGATAATATAAACCCAAAGTAAAGGGTCCCCCATGTTAAATTGTGGTTGACAAATTTGTTTGTCCAATAGGTTTCCCTCTAACGAATCGGGCTCTAGTTATTCATTTTTGACAATTTTCCGAAATTCTTGTTTTACAATATTAAATCTGAAAAAAATTTGAAATGGAAATTTCATTATTTTTTTAATTCTGGAAACCTAGTAAGAAATTCCTAAATTGGGTTTAAACTTTTAATTGTAGTTTCTTAATGGGGGTATTTATTTTGTTTTAAAAATTTTCAAAAAAAATTTAAAGAGGGTTTTTTTATTTTGTTTTCCCAATTTTCTAAAATTTATTTTATTTTTTTTATAAAACCCCCATATGTCGTAATCAATTAATTTAAAATTTATAAACTAAGCGCAAAGGAATGATTTAAAACAATGTATGGCCCCTTTTGTTTTTAACCAATTTTGATTTGGGTTTTTTTCCCCCCTCAAGAAATTTTTTTTTTTCCACAAAAACAACTTGGGCCAGAATTTTAATTTAAAACCCTTTTGGTCACAAAAATGGGCCTAAAAATTCCATGGATGGGTTATAAGTGTCAAAAATTTTTCAATAAGTGACCAGCCCGCCAAAAACTTTAGGGCCAATGGTTGGGGGTCGGGGGTTAAATTTGGGAATTTTAGGGATTTTACAAAATTTGGGAAAAAGAAACAGGTTCTTTTGGGCCAGCACCTTAAGGTTTTTAGAACTGGAGCGCCAGGTTTCATCAGGGCGCTTTTTAAGTTTTTTTTTTCCAGCGCTTTCATCCTTAAGTTTTTTTTGATTTGGCATTGGTAATGATTTGGACAAGGGTGAAGCCAGTGGTGAAATTGGAGGGAAAAGGACACCCAAGATGGTAAAGGGGGGCCCTGCCGTTTGGGGGAGGGCCTGCCGATCCTTTGGACTAAGAAATTGGGGGAGTGGAAAGGTGGGGGTTATGTGGTTTTAAGGGGCTTTAAAAAATTAAAACAACAACACTGAAACAGCGGTATCAAGTTTACTGTCATTCTAATGCTCCTCACTCCTATAACAGAGACAGTCAAAACCCACTCGTTCTTAGACTGGTGCTCTTCCTGCGGATCACATTCATTTGCTGCCTGGTCTTCTGGCAGTCTACTAGAAAAGAGGTAGCTGGCACTGATCACATCTCTCATATCGGGATATACTACATTCCTCACAGGACAGCATCTAGAATCTGGAACTGTCTCTCTGGATTTGGGATGGTCGAGTAGTATGGCTTTGTGTATATCTTTGTTAGTTGATGTATCGTTTATAGTTTGCCTACCATCTTGGTTGATTCTTCCCATGTGGGTCCACTGTGAGGAGACAGCGTTTTATCATGCTGCACTTGCTTGGCTTTAAGTCTTGTGTAAGAGTAGCAAGTGATAGATTTGTAATGAAGACATTCTCTCCCCTTATTTAAACTGCAGAGTCTACTGTGTATTCTATGAGATGCAGCTTCTGACATTTTCCTTGTGATAAGTTTCTCCCAGTTAGCTCTTAAAAGAATGAGACAGGGAAGACAGACTGAAGCTGCATCTAAAGATACACACTTGAGATTCTTCACACATTAAAAAGAAGAGACAGGCAGTGTCCTGGTACATTAAATAAGGCAGAGATAACAATTTCAGCAGCATTTTGTGCATATAGGGACATTCTGAAGAACAAGGAGGGTGGACGAAGAGGACTTGTGGTCAGACTGTGATCATATAACAGCGTTCACAAAGTATGGATGCAACTGAGCTGGAGTAAAACAAAAAATTCTACCACAATGCTGCTGCTAAATTAGGATTATTTGTTTCAAAAAAATTGCTTGAGGGTGTCTAAGGCATAGAAGTATTACAATCACATTGATTTGCATCAATCTTTATAGAATTGGTTGAACTGTTTGGTTGGTTACTTTTTTAAATTGATTCTTACAGTGATAATATGTGTTTTACTATAGCAATACTTTCATGCTGGGGGAAGTGGATTAAAGAAGAACTTCCTGGAGAAGAGCCAAGATCTACAGTCATTGAAATATGCTCTCAGCCTCTACATCTAAAAATTATTTAAAGCTCTGATAAAAAAATTTATAGAAACACAGACATCTCAAGGTAAGTGTGGTTCATATATATTCTTCCTAAAATCTGTGGCATGTACAGCATTGTTATGAGAAATTCAGGGCTTGTTTTTTCATGAGCAGTTGGTAAAGTATGGGAATTTCCAGAGCTCTTCTCCTTTTTCCAGAAAATGATGCATTTTTAATGTGTTTCTCTGAATGTTTAAGCGGAAAAGGAAGTATGAAGTTTGCTACAAGTCAATTTTTTAAGTATATGTGCGTTTTATCACTTTTATCTGGAAAATAGCATGCCTTATGTCTTGTCAATCGCTGTCATTCAAAGGGAACTTTGGACAAAGAGTTGATCACAAAGTTAGGTATTAGTTGATATTTTGACTAAGATATCACCTGATACCTCAAGTTTGATTGTTTTTATAGTATGCATTTGTGCGCTGTAATATTGAGGAGCAAGGGTATCAGTATTTTGTGTTGGACACTTGGGATATGCTGGGTTACTTGCTCAATCGAATAAAAGGGGGCCATGAATTGCTTGTAAACCAGCATGGTGTACCACATGTAACAGTATAACTGACACCCTATATAAGACTTAAAGAGAACCTGTCACATAGATTATGCCCCCCTGGCTGAGGACAGAACAAGGTAGTGTAAGACATGCTGTTTCCAGCTCTGTGTCCCTTATTCTGTAAGATGCTGTAGTTTTCAGGTATTAAGTGCTCAAACCTGCAGTTTTCAGCCAGAAAAGAGTCAGTGTCATTTTAAACCCCGCCTACCTGAGGCTAGCCCCGCCCACCTCAACTGATAAACCTATCACTTTGAATAGGTAGAAACGTGAATAACTGCCAGTGGGCAGGGCTAGCTGACAGTTATTCTCTTTTCTACCTATTCAAAGTAATAGGTTTATCAGTTGAGGTGGGCGGGGCTGCCCGCGGGGGGGCGGGGTTTTAAGTTACTGACTCTTTTCTGGCTGAAAACTGCAGGTTTGAACACTAAATACTTGAAAACTACAGCATCTTCCAGAATAAGGGACATAGCACTGGAAACAGCAGGTCTGACACTAGCTTGTTCTGTCCTCAGCCAGTGGGGCATAAACTATGTGCAACTGTAATATTAACAATCATTCCCCTCATGGATAGTAGGCATGTGAGTGGTTGTTCATCAGTATTTTTGCATTTGTGTAATTTCCTATGTGCAATCCCACTCATGGATAGTAGAGGAATGAGCAATTGTTAATCAATAATTTGCACCTGTACAACTTCTTCTATGTAACACTAGTGCTTTTATTGCCTCCTACTGGGATTTTTTTTTGTCCTGCCATTGTGCTGCGAGTATGGATGTGTGTCTGTGTTTTTACGTAAATAATGTTCTACATGCGTTGTGCAATAAAATCTGATATAACTTCTAATGGGAATCCATGCTAGAGTTGCTACTGTATGGATTTTTCTGCTTGCGGATTTGGAAAAAATAAGCAAACGTGTCCTTCGTCCAAAACTACTGTAAAATCTTTTGCATAGAAATCGAAAATCTGCAGCAGAAATCTTAGGGTTAAGTCTTTGATTGCTGCAAAGGAAATATTCCAAATATAAGGCTTTCAGTGGAGTTTTCAAGGTAAGTTGTCATATGTTTTATTATTTGTACATGATATTTTTCACCAATTTTTTTTTCCTCTATAGGCTCCATCTCTAATTTTCAGTCTCCCATCCACACTACACATATCCAGCGCTAGAGGGGAAATGTTTCTTCTTGTGGAGAGCACAGTGTTGGCATAGGGAGTTTCATGAGCTATGCAGTGCTCCCAAGGAAAAATCACAGTGGTCTCTCTATTACCACCTTGAAAGTTTTTCTGAGTGAACTATGAGTTGAGTAAGGAGGAGGAGGAGGAAAGGAGTCTGAAAAGATGGGAAAACAAGCATTTTTCTCTAAAAGAATATATAAGTTTTTTTTTATATTCTCTATTACTATTGATTTAAGGGGAATGTGTCATCAAAAAAATGAGTCATTGTTTAAGTCACATTTTTATGTTAAACACATTTTTTAGGAATTTTTGGTTGTTTTTTTTTATTTTTCATATCACACTCAATATTTTTTAATAATTCTTAAGTCTTGCAGTTTTCACTTTGGCCACTAGGCCTTGTTTGGACTGCTTTAACAGCAGTCAGAGAGATGCTTTACAGTAGCTCCATGCACATAGGAGACTTAAAGGGGTTGTCTCGCTACAATGATTGGGTTTTAATTAAAAGATCTTTAAAAAACAAACAGCTTTGCAATATATGTTCATTACAAATGTCCTACTGATTTTGAGTTATCCCTGTTAGTAGTAGTGCATCAACTCCTGAAATGCCTATAGCAGCTGACCTGTTGATGTTTATCTCACTGGCTGTCAGTGCTGATGACTCATCTGTTTCTGAATACAGGTGGGAGCACAGAGCCCCTCCAGCACAGTATACTTCTGTAGGGAAGAGAGGGGGAGGGCTCTGGCTTCTGTGTCTGTGTAGCTGGATTAACCCTGTGTGTGCCTGCTCCCTCCTGCTCTCTACACAGATTGAGGAGAGCAGAGGTGAGGCTGATCTGTAGTCAGTAGATGTGACAGCAATGAAGTGTGTTACTATAATCATGATGTGTCTGTGGAGCTGTGACTATACTAATAGAACAGTTCATGCTCTGCTGTATTAGTGACACATCCTGAGTATAGTAACACACTTCATAGCTGCCCTGTGTCTGTTCTGACGGGTTTGTTTGTTGGTGCTTGAGATGTGGAGATTTGTATGCTAAACAGGGGGTATAGGAACACTTACATCCCCCCTGCTCTGCTATTAGCATACACAGCTTCACAGACCTCTCCACACTCATAGATCAGCCCTCTCCTGTCTCCATGGAGCTGACAGTGCATCTGATCTAGCAGTGAGCAGCAGACCTAGGCAGGCACACACGGGGTTAACTCTGGCAGCAAACCCTCTCGCCCTACCCCTGCTGTGTAGAAGTTATGGAGGAGAGCTTTCTGTGTGCTGAGGGGAGGGGGGAAGAGGGAGGAGAAGAGGCAGACAAGAAGCACGCCCCTGAATTCAAAAATCCTTTGCTGCCAGACACTTTGAAGTAGGCTGAAAGCTTGTAATAAGACAACTCCTTTAAGACTGACTCAGTCCCATTCACTTCTATAGGAGAGTTTTCTAGTGATGCTCTGTGACCTGGGAAGAAATCACTGTGCAGTGAGGTGAAAGGATGAGCTGTGACTATCTCCTCCCGTGATTGGTGGATCCTGTGTTATCTATTCACACGGGTGTCTCCTTTCAGTTTGACCCTCTCTGTGCTGATAATGAGCAGACAACTGAGAATCTTTCTGTACAGAACAGGAAGTGTCAGACTATTATTAGGCTTAGTGGCCAAAGTGAAAACTGCAGGACTTAAGAATTATTTTAAAAAATTGAAAGTGATATGGAAAATGTAAAAAATATATAACCAAAAATTCTTAAAAAATGTGTTGAACATAAAAATGTGAGTTAAACAATAAGTCATTTTTTGATGACACATTCCCTTTAAAGGGGTTGTCTCACTATATTGATTCAGTTTACCTCAGTCCTGTTTTCTTGGTTTCACTTTGAATTCAGGGGTGTGTTTACTGGCTCTACTAGGCTGCAGTAGAAGCCAGGTTTGTAGCTATAGCAACCAGTGTTGGCAGCCTTTCATGAGAGACTGAACAGGTCTGTAACTATAGCAACCTGAGGAGCTGATGCAGCCCATAGAAGAGGTGATATCTCAG
Source organism: Phyllomedusa bahiana (assembly GCA_025379985.1). Taxonomy (NCBI): domain Eukaryota; kingdom Metazoa; phylum Chordata; class Amphibia; order Anura; family Hylidae; genus Phyllomedusa; species Phyllomedusa bahiana. The sequence goes on along the minus strand of JAODAL010008261.1, from coordinate 22,508 downwards.
AAAAGATAAGATACTGTTAATGGACACATATTGCAAAGTGACTTGTTTTTTCAAGATCTTTAACATAAAAAGCAATCCTTGTAGTGAGACAACTACTTTAAGCAAAACTTGTTGAAAGGGTATTGTACATTTAACCTTCTTGTAATATGAACGGTGTAACATATTCCTTAAAATGGTCATGCATGTTAAGCATGAGCAAAATAACATTAACACTTTTAAAGGGGTTGTCTCGCTACAAAGAATAGCTTTCAAATTGTAGGGAACACAAAATAAAGACATTTTCCAAATATATTGCTTTGTTCATCTGTTTTTGTTAAGGAGATACAAGTGAATTAATCACCTCCCTGGGCATTTCAGTTCCCTCCGTAACCGCCCTGCGTACAGCTCCCCCCCCTGCTCTTTGTGCTATGTGATAGCAGTGAGTGAAGTCATCACACAGGTCTAGGCAGCCTCTGTGCTGAGCAGCAGTTCAAAAGCTTGATTTATCTAAAGTAAACCGCTCTAATTAAGGCTTTTGTTTGAAGGATCAGATAAAAAGTCCTGCTAGCAGTTTCTGAGAAGCTTCTGAGCTAATCTGAACTAATTAGCAACTTAAAACACATAGTTGAATACACCAAGGAGCTGTATGCGAATTACAGTCCTTCTGAACCAGGAAGTGACAGAGTATTTCATTCATGCATACTATGAAACTCTGTAGGGAGACAACTCCTTTAAGAGTAAATATTTGTAGACCTAGCACATGGTGTGTTATTGTTGGTACAACGCGCTACTCATGTTCAATACATTTTGTCTCCTTGGCATAAGTATAAACCATATTTTGTGCATGTCTTCAGTATATCTGGCTCATTTTACTTTTCTTAGCCGCACTCCACTTTATACACTTTTTAAATCTGTGAAGGTACTGTAAGTGTTGAATGTTTCTAAAGTACAATACATTTGATGTATACCTTCCACTTCATTTTTTGGTGTAAGTGTTGAAAGAACTGTCTGGTCTGAATGCTCTTAAAAATTTTGTCTTACAAGCTACCTATAAAATATAGCAAGTGCTTCATCTTTTAATTAATGATTGCTTATTAGTGTCTTTGCTACTGTATAGTGTTACCCCCATACACAAGTATGTACTTCGTTCTACTAGTAGAGCTCTATTGCTTTTTTTCCCAATAAGTCAGCTGACGTTTTTCATTGTGGATGTAACAGTGACATTAATTGTAAAACTAGCTTAGCAGATGCCTAAAGTCAGTCTGTGGTATAGGTTGCAATCACCTGAACAAAATAGAGCTCAACAACATAAGGGCTGTACTCTATTCAATATTCTTCATACAGAGACAACCACTGTTGGACTGTGGTGCATAGGTCCCACCAGTAGAATTGGTTCTTGGGGCCAACCAGTAGAATTGATTCTAGGGCCCGCTGGTGAAGTTGATTCTTGGGACCCACCACTGTAGTTATTTCTTGAGACCAACAAGTGGAGTTGATTCTTGGGGTCCACCAGTGGAGTTGATTTTTGGGGTCCACCAGTGGATTTGATTTTGGGACCCACCAGTAGAGTTTATTCTTAGGATCCACCAGTGGAGTTGATTCTTGGGGCCCACCAGTGGAGTTGAATCTTGGGGCACCAGTGGAGTTGATTCTTGGGACCCGCCAGTGGAGTTTAATCTTGGGGCCCATGAGTGGAGTTGATTCTTAGGAACCACCAGTAGAGTTGAATCTTAGGGCTCATTTTACAGCTACTGTACATAACCGCACTTGACTCTTACATTCTGCCTCTCTTCTCCTATCTCTTCCCTGAAAAGCAAACCCAGGCCTGCTTGGTCCAGGTACCCACCATGGGTTTTCCCTTCTCCCCTGTGGGCTAGTCTGAGCCTAAAGACGACATTTTCCACCTTGGCAAAGAACAGTTTACTAGATATACTTCTCTTTTACATACATTGTACAGGGCCCAATGTGATGTGTGTAACCATTTATGAAGCAGACCTAAAGCGCTACGTACTGCAGGACCATGAGCACTATAATATATTTGTATGCAGTATTGTAGTTTAAAAAGCACAAACCCATATAAGGTAAGAAAAAAAAAAATACAATTTCATCCTTTATCCATTTTTTGTGCTTCCGTTGTGGAAATCTAGCAGAGAAAAAGTGTCCTTTACCCTCATTTATTTTCATGTATTGCTGGAGCATTGGGTTGGACAGAGTTAAGATTAAAGAGAACCTGTCACATAGGTTATGCCCCCCTTGCTGAGGACAGCACAAGCTAGTATCAGACCTGCTGTTTCCAGTGCTGTGTCCCTTATTCTGTAAGATGATGTAGTTTTTGAGTATTTAATGCTCAAATCTGCAGTTTTCAGCCAGATAAGAGTCATTCAGTTTTTTTTCAAACCCCGCCCACCTTAGGATAGTCCCTCCCACCTCAACTGATAAACCTATTACTTTGAATAGGTAGAAACATGTGAATAACTGCCAGGTGGGTGGGACGAGCCTTCGGTGGGCGGGGCTAACACCTGCTCATGAATAAGATGTGAGCATTAAATGCTCTAAAACTACATAATCTTACAGAATAAGGGACACAGTGCTGGGAACAGCAAGTCTGAAACTGGCTTGTGCTGTCCCCAGCAAGGAGGGCATAACGTATGTGACACGTTCCCTTTAAAGGTTGGGTTTAACCTTGAGACACTGCATACATCTTTCTTTCTGAATAATATTGGTCACATGGTTGAAACACTAGAAGAGAGAAAAGAAGAGAGAGGGAAATATGTTGAATACTCCCCTTCCTTCATGTTAATTCTTTCCTTGTTCCTACCCTTTAAGTTTGAATCCAAAACAGAACATTATGACAGAAATGTGAACTGACTGAAATCAACTAGTGGCCCATTCATTTGGAAAAGCAGTGCTGGTCTGAGCATATGGGCATGCACTAATTACCATTTACTGACATGTCTGTATGACATTTTAGAAAATGACTTTGGCTATACTTCCCCATTAAGTTCATCTTTCTTGATTTACACAACTAATTACCTTCCATTAGTTATCCCAGAAGTAGTTTGGGTTTGTGTGCATTCAATATATGCTGTATTTTAGTGCTGTCTGTGGCCAACGTAGATCAAGCAAGCATGACCTTTTTATGGTGACAACATATTTCTAAGTTGAAAAAATAATATGAAATAACTAAGGACTTTACCAGATCGAATTGAATTTGCTTTACATGATCACCTCTACAGGTATAATTAGGTATACTGCAACATAACGAATATATGAAGAAAAAAAATAAAATGTGCAAAAATTAGCAGAAAACATTTTTTTTATGTTAACCAAAAGGATGAACAATATTCAACTACTAGAATTGTCACCAATGCAATAGAATTAAAGACAGTGAGGGAAAAGGCTGCTGTAAACATGTCCTTTTTGTTGCTTCTGAATGGAAGAAATGCAATAAAGATCTCAATACATTCTGCGACTGACAAGAAATATACAGGATGTATCCCTGCAGAAAGGGGTCAGACTATTGATTCTGTCACTGGAATATATTTTTGATATACAGTAGTAAAAAAAGTTTGGAACAATGAAATCAATCATGGTATGTAGGATCTTCATTTGACAAATCTCCTATCAGAGGAAGCTTGTCTCTTGTGGATTGAAATGACAAAGCAGAGCTTTAATTTTCCAATATGTTTCCATGAGCATCACTATCTTTAAATCCCAAGACTTGTCTAAATATTTCTTTAACTCCAAAGGAGATTTGCTAGACAATAATATAAAATGTTGTTATATTTGTTATTTTAGCCCAGTGCTGTTTCTGTCAAGAAAATCCATATGTTCACATTACAGTGCTGGGGGAATTGTTTACAGTTAGTTAAGGAACTCTGTTTCTTGATACGGTCGCCAAACTCGGCTTGAACAATTGTAAAAGTACAATACTGCTTTGGGTAGCAGTTTCACAAGAGAGGGAGCTGATTTACCAAGGCTCTGGTTCATGCTGAATCAAAGCAAGAGTTGTCATTTTAGTCTTGATCAAGTTCATAAATAACCTCAACTTCCATCTAGACTAATCTACAAGTCAGCAGACTGAAGGTGGAGCTGAATGTTAGGAGTACCATCAGGGCCGTACCGGAAATACTCCAGTCTCGACTTGTCATGTGTATTAGGGTAGAAGGACTTTTATTAAAGCTATGTTATGAGGTTTTTCTTAAATTGACATTTACAAGATAGCTGTTCAACTGATATTAATATATCTTTGATTGTAATTTTGAGCTCCCTGCACAATAAATGTGCAGCTGCATGAGTGGAGACCTGGCTAGCAGCGTTAGCCTGCCCTCCTGCTTGATGTATATACAGAGCCCGATGAGAGACCTATTCGGTATAAACAGAATAGCAGGAAGCCTTGTAGCTTCCTGCTCCTAGCACTGACTTGGTGCAAATGCTGTTGGGTCTGTTTTCCTCTGTATTTCCACAATAAATAGGGAAATGGGGGAGAAAGAAAAAAAAAGTCATGTAAAAATGTCCTTTTTTTTCACCTTGTGGAGCTCAATATGTAAAATGGAGTATTAAAAAACCATATAAACACATAAAATAAAATACTAGTTAAAAAAAATTAACAGCTCAAGCCACAACTTTTAGCCCCCTTCAATTAAAATTTTATATCACCTATAGAACTTATAAATAAATGTTTGTAATGGAGAGGTGACACCATTGGAAAACTTTTACTGTTTAAAAAAAAATATATATAAAATTTTTTAAATTTTTTTAAAAAGTTCTCACTATTTTATCTCGTATCGTAGAAAAAATTCTAACATTTAAAAAGTGTCACAGAAAAAAAGCAAAAAAAACTTAGAATAACTGAGAAAATGTTATACAGTTCAAAATTGCATGTAATAAGGAAAATAAAAATTTACCTGGACAGGAAGTGAGGTAAAAGACCTGGTTAGGAAGTGGTTTTAGAAGAAATAAAGTATTTTGCATCATCATTTTTTTTTTGCAGGACTAGTTCATATTTTCATTTTATTCATCACCTCCAGTCCTGCAGTGCTCACATTCTGGTGTCATTACCATCACTTCTGGTCCAGCATTATATTAAGGAACCCTAAGGTGACTTCAGCTGGAAATGACTGCAAAGTGTAAGTGCCGTGACACCATAGGCAATAGAGACTGGTAAATTCAATTCTGTAGACCAGTTAAAGATCACTTACTCCAAATCAGGACTAGGGTTATGGTGACAGTGAGGACTAGGGCCAGGTTTAGAGTAAAAAAAGTTCAGGTTCTGGATGTTCCAAACCCGATTTTTGCCACAAGTTCAGCTGAACCAGTCTCAAATCACACAAGTCTGGACAATACTGGACGAAGACACTACATAAGACATTTAAACTTGGGGAGCTATTATTCCATGTGGCCCCTTTAATAAGGAGTCAAGAGACAGGTTTTATACTTGCCCTTTCTATTTATGTCCTGGCTTGATCTGATGATGTTCAGAAGATGAATAAAGGGCTAAGATAAATGGTGTTGTTTATAGACAAAATTGAAGATTAACAGTAGCAAAAAATGTATTGTGGACAGTATATTCAAATATATGGGGAGGGGGATATGTTCTATACAACTATGCATATTTACTGTATATAGCATCTGATAATCTCTTCTGTTATGACTTATAGTTTTCCATTTATAGACTTTCCAGGAATTTTTATCATTTTATGGTATTTTTTCACTTTTAAAATGCTGTTTTTAATGCCAAAACTAAGAATGGTTTTAAAACAAGGAAACATCTAAGGGCAACATGTCAGAAAAGTGGTGTTTCCACGACAGTTTTAGGCGCATTAAATCAGTGAAAAGTGTGCCAGAATGTCTGATCCTTTCAAAAATTTGGCATCAGGTATACCTTGCATAGAAAACTTTATGCGCCTAAAAAGGCACAATGCATCTAAAAAGACGAATTGCGCCAAAAAAGGAGCATTGCACAACTCGCGGCACATAGCATATCATTGGTAGTATGTGTAATACGCCTATCGAGGCGAATTGCCTGACGGAGGCGCATAACATATGTAATGCGCCTAAGTAAGCGCATTGCACGACGGGGGTGCACAGCGCACCATATTTAGGCGCGTTACAAAGTGTCGTGCCTGGCGTATAATGCGCCTAGTTTTGGTGTACAACAGTTCATTTACATCAAGAATATCGCGTCAAAAGTGGTTTTGGCGCAAAATAGACCAAAAAACTGGCGTTGGCGTGTTGGGACATGTCGTCCTTAGTCTTTCCTAAATTTCTGTCCTCTAATTATGATCCAATCCTGGTTTTGGCTTCAAAAACTGCATGTAAAAAGCTTAACCTACTCTTAAAAGGGTATTCTGCTGTATAAACTTGACTCCTATCAAATGTATGCAGTACAACAAAAAAAATCCTTAATATATAGTAATTAAAAGGAACCTGTCAGGTAGTTTATGTTGCCCTATCTGAGAGCAGGATGTGATAGAAGGAGAGAAGCTGTGGTCTGCCCAGATCAGACAGCATAAACCATCTGGCAGGTTCCCTTTATATATTTTCAGCAATTTTCCAGATTAACTCACCAGATTATGGTGCAAAATGTAATGTTTATAGTTTGTTGGCAAAGGCTGCGACCTATAATTCAGTTTCGCCTTTGAAGTCAATCATGCTCAGTTCCAGCGCTAGAAAGATGAGCTGTTTGTCAGTGAAATATCAGGGGATGTAACTAAAAACTGATGTGAGGGGTTTAGCAGTGAGGGAGCACAATATGAAATGCACAAGAGGGTGCACAAGGGGAAGAGAACGATCTGGAATAGAAGTCAGCAATGCATCATGGGAACTGTAGTTTCCTACACACGAACGAGCCTCTGTTGAATTCAAGCTGACTCTTGTTAAGCTTAGAAGAAGTACATAGGGGGCAGTGATGTGACAAAAATGTAATGACACATAATAAGGATGTAGAATTAGTGTTCTACTTTCCTTCTGTGTGCAATGACCCTGCAGCCTTCTTTTAAGTTTTTTGTCTGAACGCCAGAATACCCCTTTAAGCTTAAAGGGGTATTACCATTTCATTGATTTAGCCTTAAACCTGTAGGGAAAGGTAAATAAAGTCTATTACCAAATACATTGCTGTTCTGATTTTGCTTCTCTTCAGAGTTAGAGCAGAGCTTATCTCCTGGTTTTGTACACAAAATGCACTAGATTACCAATTACTGCTGTTTAACAGGCTGCAGCAGGATCCTGCGGGTTGGTTTTGTCACTCTCTGCTGTTTATCTGGAAGACGGAGCTTGTTTACATTACTTACTGACAAACTTTTTTTGCAGTGCTATTGAAAAATCTCCAGCACTAACGTCCCTCTAACAGGAAGAGTAGAGTTGTTATGCCACTCAATGAGTGCTATGATTTTACAGTAATTGCGGGCCATACTTCGGGAATATTACAGCACAATTACACCCCGAAGTACAGCCTGCAATTATGCCATGTGAACATACTCCGAGTCTGATGCTGTCTGTGACTCTGTAAAACAGCATGCTGAGACAACCACCTATAAGTGCAATGGAGAAGGGAAATTGTGAAGCTACCCTGTTTCCCCGAAAATAAGACAGTGTCTTATATTAATTTTTGCTCCTAAAGACGAGCCAAGACTTATTTTTAGGGGATTTTTTTTTATATGAACAATAATTCACATTTATTGTTGAACAAAACATCAACATGTATTAATATACTGTAGTGATTTCATCAAACATCAGCATAAGCAGCCAAACTCTGAATTTCATAACTAAAACTATGTCTTATTTTCGGGGGTGTCATATTTTCCTGGAAACAGGTTAGATTTACATTAGTGTCTGTGTTTTGTTTTCTTTTACAGAAATATTTAGCATCAGTTTGTGTCAATAGGTTCATGAAATCTACCACAAGCGCTTCCACAGTGTTTATAGTCTGAATTGTTTTTTTTAACAGTTTGTCTCATAATAAATGGCAACTACTTACTACTTGCTGCTAGAAAACAAGACAATAATGTGGTAAAGTCATGCTGCTTCGGGATCCTAAAAGCAGATCCTAAAAATCTGGATGAACACTTGCTGCCTACTGATATCATTTCATGTATAACTTTCGGAGGCTGGTCAAATGGAGTATATTATAGATTAATACTGATCCCTGGAAGCTGGTCAGTCACAGGATGTACAGTTGAGCTCAAACAGTCTGGGACACCGAGGTTGCATATTGTGAGGCATATTCTTGTGCATAAAACCCATGTTTTACACACCAAAATGGAGATAAATGCTGTTTTAATCCAGCAAAAATAGGTACTGTGGGCTTGGCTAGTACATGAAGTCACCACCTACCCACTATGAATGCATGAATATATTGATAAAATTAAGTTTGTACATTTGTAAAACAAAAATGCATTGAGATGCTGAAATAGCAAAAATAGGCACTCAAAATAATTATTGAAAGATAAAAAGGAACAAATACATTAGCTTAATATTTGTGAATCGAATAATTTTTGGCTAATAATGATAATACAGTATATGGATTTCAGCAATGTATATTGACATATATTGGGAATATGTTTATTTGCACTGGGTTTTAGGCTTGTTATCAGTAGTGGTAGTTGATTTGTAGTTCAGAAGTGCAGTAAATGTAAGTGATAGATATTATGTGGACTGAAAACAAACAGTATGTGTGTGTGTGGAATTGGAAGAAAGATCATATACAGTATAAAAATGCAGATGGCCAGTGGTGGGTATGACTTGTAGCCCCAGTAGGGACCGTGGATATATAATTAGTTTGAATTGGGTGGTGTATGTGCACATAGTTATACAATTTGGGGTTTGGTGGCTGGGTGGTACTAATGCTATGTTTGGGTTTAGTAGCACTATATCCGGTTGGACTGGTGATCGGTTGACATATTAGATACTCATGACAAATGGGTATTTTATGCAGTATACATTACAGTATTATGATTTAAAACTGTACCAGGTTGTAAATTGGAATAAGTAGATTGGACTGCCTATTTCAGTTTTACATTACTAGTCAAGTAGTCGTATTACCTGCTAAATTGTGTGGACATTGGCCTGCACATGCATCAACTGCAACATGGGCCCAGACCCTAATAAAAAACTGCTTTGTAGAGCTTATTCTTTTTGGATTTGTTAAATTAATGACAACAAAGCTAAATAAGAAAACTAACGTGTTTTTATTTTAACAGAAAACCCCAACTTTCCAGAACAAATTTCAGTAACTAACAATGTGCTCAACCGTTAAATAAATCTCACCACATTCTGATGCACCAACAAAAAAACTCTTCCCCAGAATAGACACGGTTCATCTGTCGTTATCAGATCCACAGTGTTATAGCTCACAAGAAACACCTTTAATTACTCCTTTCATGTAAAATATTAGCATAATGTCAAGACTTGTCAAAGGAGGTTTTAATAGGAATGTTACAGAAAAAAACACAGTAAAGGTCTTAAACAGAAGTGCTTTGGCTTTGTTCATTGACAGCTTCTCATCAGAACTGCCTTTGTGCATATTAATGAGCAGTTTAGACCTGCTGTGGATTTTACAGGCTCTTCACACTACAGTGGGAAGCTTGGATACTTGACATATCTTAGACATACTGTGTGATCAGGGATGGACAAAACCACAGGTGCTACTGTGTGCCTGAAACCTCTGGTCAAACCTAGCCAACATGAAAATTATAGCTGGTATGTGTTTACAGTGGCTTGGTTTGGAACATTGGAGTTATTCACAGCAGCTATGGGAACCCAGTCTACGACTTACGCAGGTGCTGACACCGTTCCTTACCTCCTGTAGTAAGTCCAGAGTCCCTGTAGAATGCATATACACATAGCCACCTGTATAATTTACTTCAGTAAAGGTATAATCTAGCCGCCTATTAAGTGTAGACTTTAGGCAATTTTGCAGAATAAAATGAGATCGCAGAATAGATGTGAGGTTGTATTGCAGAAGTACAAGAATTATATTGCTGCATTATGTCTTAGCCCTTGAGTAACCTATAAAGAAAAGTTTGCAAGATACTTACTGTAAAAATGCCCGATGACAATGTGGATTATTTAGTTTCCGCTGGTGGGGTGGGAATGGGGCATAACTACAAGTATATATATATACAGCTGTCAGTGGGAGGATATATAAATCTGCATTCAGTAAAATTCCCCCCCACAGTAGCTGCTAGAACTTTATCATTTAATTCTGTAACAGGAAGCAGGGGATTATGTGCTCCAAATAAGATGTTGAAGTGATCCCTTTAAAATATGTCATGAAGTTGTTTGGTGGTGACTTTTAACCGCCTTTGATCCCCCAGTAAATTCCTAATTCACTATAACGTCACTGAAATTCGAGTCAAATTAGACATTGACCAGAATCCAAAGCACAACACTAGTATTTACATATTTCAGTTTACGGTATAAAGGTATAATCATTATAGCACATCCACAGGATCCTCTTAGACCCCATTAACTGTGAAAATGAAGGTCCCGTGTCCCCTGTTGCTACATGGTATTTTTCATAGAATAATGTATATTGAGAGTGTTCTATAGAAATGAATAAGCAGTCTAACCCCCACTGATTAGATTTTATCCTGTGCATAACATTTATACACTTTAAACAGTCACCTGTATAGTCCAATCACATTGTAAAACCATATATTAAAGGGGTTGTATCATTTCATTGATTGGTCTTCAGATCAAGGGGACAGTAAATACAAGCAACTTTGCCATTGGATGTAATTAGCAAAGCTGTCTTGTTATCACAGGATCCCTTAACTTCTGTTTCTGTAAACACAGTTCCCCAGTGCTGGTCGGATCCCTCCTCCTTGCATTTCACTAGCTGAGAGCTCATTTACATTCTGTCTGGCCCCTGGTCCACTGTATTCGCAGAGCTTGCATTCCTGCCTCTCACTCAAAGTAAGGGACCGGGACATTTTCACTCTGCACAGCCAGAAGAAACAGAATAACACTGCAGGGCTTCTATAATGAGAAAACAGCACAATTGTGTGACTGTGCCTAAACATAGAAGGAGCATTAGGGCTGAGAGCATTTCACTCTGCACAGCTCTGGAGGAGTTTATACAAGACTGGATTCAATTGTAACATGAATGCAAGCCTGTGGTATTCACAAATATTCCATATGCTGAGGGCGTGGAAGCGGTGAGGGAAGCATTATGTCTGGATCCTAAACTGTCAAATAGAGAGATTGCGTTTTTGATGCAATTACTTGATCTGATACTTACCCACAACTTCTTTAGGTTTGGGGACACCTTCTTTCTCCAGGTACAGGGAACGTCTATGGGGTCTCCGGCTGCCCCTAGTTACGCTAACATTTTCATGCAATATTTTGAAAGGGAATTTGTTAAGAAAAAATGCCCTATACAATCGAGCCAGATGCTGGCTCAGATACGTCGACGACGTGTTCCTCCTCTGGACCGGGACCGGCCGTGAGTTGGAGCACTTCGTCGACGATATCAATGGGGTACATCCACTCACTAAATTTACTGTTACGAAAAATAGTGAAGCCATCTCATACCTAGATGTATGGGTAAAAAAAGAAATTGGAAATAACAGATTAATTTCCTCCCTGTTTACAAAGGAGACAGACTGTAATAATATGCTACACAGAAATAGTCAACATGCCCCACAAACTTTTAAAGGTATTTGTAAATCTCAATTTATACGAGCAAGACGTATATGCTCAAATGATGATCTATATGCAAGCCATATGGACAGAATTGTCCAAAAGTTTGTTGATCGTGGGTATGATAGGGCGGAAATCTCAGCTGTAGGCCAACAAGTTGCATGCATACCCCGAAGTGATTTATTGAAAACTAAGGTGAAGAAAAAGGATAAGCGGCTTACATATGTCTGCACGTATGATGCCCACACTACCCTGATTAAGAAAGCGATTCAAAGAAACTGGAAGATCCTTCAGTCAGATCCTAAATTTGGGCATCTATTTAAAGATGCCCCTAGATGGATCTTCAAGAAAGGAAGAACATTGGGACAACAACTCATAAAATCCGACATTATAAAAAAGAACAAACAAGATAAGGTTGTAAAATCTATACGGGTGGGAACTTTTGCATGCCTACGATGCCAGAATTGTTCCTCCATAATCAAGGGAGAGCATGTCTCGCATCCTACAAAAGGAGTCCCAGTTTAAATACGTGGGTTTCATACCTGCGACAGTAATAATGTCGTTTATATGATTAAATGCCCTTGAGGAAAACTTACATAGGACAGACGAGTAGGCAGATGAAGATCCGACTAAATGAGCACAGGTCAGTTATCCGGCAGTTTATGAAGAAAGAAGACTCTAATGTATTTAAAAATGATAAAGGAAGTAGACATGGGGAAACCTCACTTGCCCGACATTGGGTGAAGGAGAGACATGGAATAGCAGAGTTAAGGTGGTGTATTCTGGAGAAGGTAGGCAGCTGTGAACCCGGAGGGATTACTAAGAAGCTGCTACAGATAGAGGCATATTGGATCCATTATATGGATTCATTAGCCCCTAAAGGCATAAATGAAGGCTTCAGTTTAAAAATACTGCTATGAGATTGTTTGTATTATTGTTTTTATTCAGTGTTTGTTGCGTTCCTTTATGAGGGACGTCCGCATCGATGTGCGCATGCTTGAGAAAGAGGCAACATTGTCTCGAAACGTCGCTACTAGACGTGTGCTCAGCCCGGTCTCCTGGCGTACCTCCAAAGAAACCCCGTCGGGATGAAGACCGAGATGGTCTGTGGACATTGCATTTGAACGGTGGTCCGCCGCAACTTATGACTTAAGTATCCTATTGATTTACTGGCACAAATTGCATAACGTCAAAGAGATTGGGCGTATGTATGCTTTTAAAGGTGAAAGGAATTAAAGTGTATGTTTTAAGAATTAGCCGGATTACTATTCACTGTTGGGTATATGTGGGGTAGAGAGACCCCATATCCGGGCTATAAAGAAAAGGATACTGAGTCAACTAAGTGGCTAGCTTTCTATTACACAGCCTGTGGTATGTAAACAGCTCTTACATACTCTGCATAGGGAGAGACACAGTGACATGTGGATGGGGGTGGGGGACACACACGGATCCAGCATGAACAGTAAAGGGGGGATGATGTCAACATATTTTAAGGGGTTTTCTCACTGCAAAGATCATATCTGTAATGATGGGGACAGTAAAAATAAGCACTTTTGCAATTGGTTTGTATTACCTAAATCATTGAGTATAGCAGCTGTTAGCTAATCTATGAGTTCTACACCTAAAACTGCAGCCTCGGATAAAGTCACACCCCCTTTCCTGCCTGATATTTAGATAAACCCCCTGGATGGGACACGCCCCAATGTGAGACACACCCTCTGTGCTGTGATTAGCTGTCCTGTGCTCTCTGTGCTGACTTCCCCAAGCTGTGTAAAATTGATAGTGAAACTGGGACAGCTCTGATGTGAAGAATCTGGAAAATGCTAGATTCACGCCTCCTACCCATATAACACACATATAATACACTCTGCTAGACACAATGACCAGATCTCACTTTCTGTGATTTAAGGGGGCTGTATGTATAACTGTTAACCCCAATACAGGTGTCCTTGTTACAAGGAGCATGTGAAGGGAGGTGACAGCTCTGCAGGCATGAGAACTGACCATTGCAGGAGGTCTACAAAGCTGTGACATCCTCTCCTTTGCACTGCTCACACAGAGTGATGATGACGACTCAGGAAGGAGCAAGGATGGGGCGGGATGATGTCAAAACTCTTCAGTGAGGGAAAGCACAATTATTGGAAGTAGAGACCCGTCACTGGATTTGAAGCTGTAAGAGAGAGAAAGCTCAAGATGTCTGTGAAAGCCTGTAGTGAGATAACCCCTTTAGTTAGAAATGTTGTAGAAACCGCAATTCCTATAGCTTGAGATGCAAAGTCATCTCAATTAAGCTGGTTCACTTCTACAAATTAAATTCCAAAGTTACTGTTTCACTGGCAACAATTTTTTTCTCCAAAATATTTATGTCGGTATCTTGTTACAAAATATGTCAATGTTATGGTGCAATAAGCTTGGACTTAACTCAAACCTAGAGTCACGTGTTAAACAGTTCTGTAACAAAGCACTCCATCACAACATACCATTAACTAACCAATGATGTAGTATCTCTTGAAATGACTGACAAAATTACTGATAAAAGTTTCATCAAGCCATGTAATATGTACAGTAAAAGAGTTGCACTTTTGATTTGGATCAAACACAAATTCAACCCAACTTCTGGTTGGCCTGAATCACTTTTTGGTGAAAATTGCCCAAAAATCTATTGCAACTCTAACCTCAAAGGGAACCTGTCACATAGATTATGCCCCCCTTGCTGAGGACAGCACAAGATAGTGACAGACATGCTGTTTCCAGTGCTGTGTCCCCTATTCTGTAAGATGCTGTAGGACTGTAGAAAAATAGGAACAAAAAGCGCACTCCTGTGTAGCAGAGAAGTAAAAAATTATACCAAATGGGAGTTAATCAAACTGCTCACCTGGAAGGGTTGTATATGCAGCGGTACAACACACACTGAAAGTTTGAGAACGAAATAGGTTCCAAAGTAATTCCACTGTAGTAGCAGCCAATCCACTTGTTGACACGAGGAAATTCAAGAGCTCAAGAACTCCACGGAATACATATACAGCAACCAGAAAAATAGGATTAGCACTCGTGGAAAAAAAATAGATAAATTTAAAAGACACTAGGTAACATTACCAGTGAATTAGTGTAATTTATTTAACAATAAAAACAAATAGACAACGCGTTTCGCAAACGCTAGGTTTGCTTCATCAAGTCATAGACCACAAAGATAAGCATGTAAGATGCTGTAGTTTTAGAGCATTTAATGCTCAAATCTTATTCATGAGCAGGTGATTGCCCCGCCCACCAAAGGCTAGCCCCACCCATCTGGCAGTTATTCACATGTTTCTACCTATTCAAAGTAATAGGTTAACCAGTTGAGGTGGACGGGGTATGAAAAAACGGACTCTTTTCTGGATTAAAACTGCATTTGAGCAATAAATACTCCAAATACAACATCTTAGACAATAAGGGACACAGCGCTGGAAACAGCAGGTCTGTCACTATCTTTTGCTGCCCTCAGCAAGGGGGGCATAAACTGTGTGACAGGTTCTCTTTAACCTTAAATTAGGGCAAGCTTTGTTTAAGAGACTTTAAGGGGTTAAATTACTGGCCTGGCTTCCGTTGCAGCCTAATTTCCGGTCCAATGTAATTTTTGGTTACTTTACCATAGGCCTGAAGTTATGATAACTGGAAGTGACATTGGATGTTACATCCGATATTACTTTCAGTTAATTTAACCTTGACCCAATGTTTTGGTGAAGTAAACAGAAGTCTGACGTCACTTCTGATTACCATAACATTGGGGCTATGGGGAAGTAACTGAAAGTGATGTTGAGAGGGACATTGTACCAGAAGCTAGGCCACGATGGGAGCCAGGCTGCTAAGTTTACTCTCTAGAATTCCTTAAACAAATATAACCCTAACTCAAAGTTAGTTTTACGGTTATAGATAGGCGTAGGGCTGGAAAAGAAATTCAGGAACCTGTATCAAACTGAACAGGGACCGATTTGAATGAAAGTATGGATTAATAATACATATTTACCATTTGGCAAAAACTTCACAAAGTCAGCTAAGAAAAGCTGTAGGATTTGGCGGGTCCACTTAGAAGTTCTATGGTCTTCTCATTAGTTGCTTGAATAAACATTCACATACTGTACAATCATATTGGCTATGTTGTAGATACATATGTGGCACATGTCATTTTTCACTAGGTTTGAGAAAGACCAAGTTTTTGGGGTCAAAATGTTGTCATTTTTTGTGTGCACATAGTGTTGGCATAAATCAGTAAGGACTTTTTACGATAAGGCTATGTTCACATGGCTTAAAATGGGCTGTATTTCGGTCCGTAATTACGCGCCGGAGTGCGCCAATTACGGGCCGAAAACGGCCCATTCATTACGGTAAGGCTATGTTCACACGGCTTAACTGCGGGGCGTAATTTCGCCCCGCAATTACGCCGTGTGGACGGGGGCGGGCGGGGGGGAGTGAGCGGGGGGCCGGCACTTCGCCGACCCATAGACAATCACTGCTAGCGGCGCGTATACGCCGCTAGAAAGTGACGTCAATTATCTTCCCGCCGGAGAGGAGACGTAATCCATAGTTCTCTATGAGAACTGTGAATTACCATAATGAATGGGCCGTTTCCGGCCCGTAATTGGCGCACTCCGGCGCGTAATTACGGACCGAAATACGGCCCATTTTAAGCCGTGTGAACATAGCCTAATTCACAGTTCTCATAGAGAACTATGGATTACGTCTCCTCTCCCCGCACGGCGAAGCCGCCGGGCGGAGAGATAATTGACATGTCACTTTCTAGCGGCGTATACGCGCCGCTAGCAGTGATTGTCTATGGGCCGGCGACGTGCCCGCTCCCCGCTCACTCCCCTGCTCCCGCCCCCGTCCACACGACGTAATTGCGGGGCGAAATTACGCCCCGCAGTTAAGCCGTGTGAACATAGCCTAAGATTACTGTCACCTGTGCTGCATTCTAGATGCAACAGATATTAAAATCGTGCAGGGAATGATACTCAAAATGGTTGTATCAAATAAAATATGCAGCCATGACCTCAGTCACATTTATATCTTTTAAACAATTTCTTCACAAAATTTCTGTCCCTGCTCTATGCTTGTAACGTTGCTTTTTAACCTTGGCTGAAAATGTTGTTTTGCTGACCAGAGTAAAAAATTTCATAGTGATGAGATGACAGTCATTGATTTGGTTGTTGCTATTCAATCCGTTTTGACACGTTTGAACTGCCTTGGGCATACAGAGGATTTTCACTTATTGTGATATAACTTCTGTTTTCTATAAATATGTTTCACAGAATTAAATTGTATTTTATTGTGTAATGAATTGCATGTTTCTACGGTAAGAACAGCAATTCAATCATGCATTCTATCTACAGTAGTAAATGAAATCTTCTGGAAAGAAGATTATCTGCAACAATATTAATACTTCTTTTTCCTAATTTGTTCTTCAATGTAAGGACACTAGCTTGATTAGATTGTTTTGACAAATATAGAAAATTGAGCTCTGCATCATACTGAGGGTAAACACTAGTGTTATTTTTACCATGCTACCTTAAATACCCTCATATAAAGGTCAGGGATAGATTATCTCTGGAGCTCCTAGAGCTTTAGCTCTTATTCAGGAGACTTGACCAGTATCCTGGTAGTTTAGGGGTCCTTGATATACACCCAGCCAGTGACTGTAGCAGGGTAAAAAATATAGCTTTGTAACTTTACTATGTATGTATACATAAACTTTTGTAGGCCTCATCACATATGCTAGATATAAATCAGGTTGCTACCTTCATTTTCCTGCTTTAGAGAAATTAGACTTGAAATATGATTGGTAATCATGGGTTCCATTACACTTATTTCTTTGCTATCTAAACTGGAATTAATTTTTAATTGTTTTGAATATAAAATTTAACTGCTAGCAATTCAAAATATTTTCAACATACTTAATTGTAAATTTTAAAAAAATAGTATAAAGTGCACAGCTAGGGCAACATGTATGGTTTTGGTACCATTTTTTTGTGTGCTTTAGTAGTGTAGAATGCACCTGAATCTATGAACCTGTTGTACTGTGGGTCATAGATATAGTGCTTTTTAACTAGATAGTGACACTGCTGACTCAGGTGTAGCTTCATTCGGTTGTAGTGCGGTTGTAGTCCTGGTAAAAAATAGAGCGTTTTTTGGCTAAAAAGACACCAGACTTCTGCCGCCCATGGTATCCAGGATGGGAATGTAATGGTAAAAAAAACAGTGTTCCAAATCCCCTATACTTTCAAATAATAAAATTATAAATATCTTGCTATATAAGTGGAGATTAGATTTGTTGTTTAGTTTTTGAAGAGCTGCATACATTTGTATTCAGTAAGCTCCCCCTTGTGGTAGTTGCAGGGAGCCAGAACCTTTTCTGTTACAGCTGTGTAAAGAATAGCAGGAGATTTACAGCTCATATTTAAAGGACATACCGTGTTTCCCCGAAAGTAAGACAGCGTCTTACATTCTTTTTACCCCCAAAAGTCCCACTATGTCTTACTTTCGGGGTATGTCTTATATAGGGCAGGTATAGGGCCAGCTGTAGGCAGGTATAGGGCCAGCTGTAGGCAGGTATAGGGCCAGCTGTAGACAGGTATAGGGCCAGCTGTAGACAGGTATAGGGCCAGCTGTAGGCAGAAAAACACTTACCTGGCTCCCCGCTGCTCCGTCTCCCGCGCCGCGTCGCCTCCTCGCTGCTCCGGCCTCCCGCGCGCTCTCGGCACAGGCAGTAAACGTCATCAGGCCGCGCACGCAGCGTGATGACACACGCTGCCTGTGCCGAGAGCTCCGGACAGCCGCTACGTCTTACTTTCGGGGTACGTCTTACATTAGGCGACCTCCCTAAGACACCACTACGTCTTACTATCGGGGGTGTCTTACTATCGGGGAAACACGGTAGTTATGCAGCTGTCTGCGCCTCCTGCCAGTATATACTAAAAGAAGTTTTGCGGTAGAGACTTCCAGCAATGTATGATTGCCTAAGATTTTATAACTTCTTAAACAAAACCCCAACAGGCTCCAAACTAGTTAAATTGTGAAGCAATAATACACTTTCTAGTTGAGTTCCATTCTGCCATAACTTCATGCAAAAAGAAGTGTAACTGTAGAATATGAAATTATTGTTGCAAAAATAAGGACAGCACTGACAACTCATCTTTCTTATTATAAGTAGAAAAGGATAAGTCGTATCTGTGCAATTAAACTTGTTTCTACTTTTGTTTATCTGTGTTGTATAGTGAAGATAAAGGGGAAACAATTTTAATTGATGTCTCTGAGTGTAACCTTCTTCCACTTCATTTGTTTTGTTGTTTAGGACAATATTAATTGGCCCTGAGCTCACAGCAGCCATAGCTGATTATTGTGCAACCTTTTGCAACCTGTGCTGCTTTAAATGTTCGTATTCTTAATTATTGATGAACTGTTAAAATAAACCAAAGCTTATGTTTGATCGCAAAAGGGATATATTTACGTTGTTTGGAGTAATTGATGAAAAGTAGAAATGTATTTGCCAATTAATCTGGATAGAGATTGGTTGTATGTAGGTTTTCAAGTGCCATCATGTTTACAATTCTTATGAAGTCAGAAAAACATGCATTAAACCAGGGTCTTAGTAATGACAAGCCATAGCCTAACCTACATAACTCAGGGTTGCTCTCTTAATTGTACCCCCTCCTAACAAAGCAAAACTCTACCACCATTTGTAGCCACCTTTTTATTCCTGGCACATTTAAAGCTTAAGCAGAAAGGGCTCTCCTAATCTTAGGCTCCACATACATGGAAAATCTGTACACACAGATCCTACAATATACTCTATGGTCATGCGTATGGTGCATACAGAGAAACATGCATCTAAGGTATAACACCTACAAAAAGCTACATCTGGTGAAACGTGCACCATTTTGCTATGTCTAAAATGTCTGGAATTCACATATAAGTCTCCATATTAAACCTAAATCATAAAGAGGAACATTAGTACCTCATAGATCTCTACCTCTACATGTAAAAAAATCCAGTTAAAGTACATCTTTTTGCTCCATTAATATAGTTAATTATACACTGAAATCATCATTTTAAAGAATTTTACACAGACAGGTAAGAGGTGATACGTCCTCTTTAACCAGTTTCTGACCAGGCCTTTTACCATCCTTCCTGACCAGGCACATTTTTTTTCCTTCGTATATATTGTTGGTTTGAACATTATAATGCTCTCTTATACTCGGTTATTCTATTTTTAGCCTTTTTTTTCACTATCAGAATTTATTTTTATTTATGGTGATAAAATAATTTTTGTAATTGTATCACTTTCCCATCGCAGATACATATAGTGAAGGAAATAACTATTTTATCCCTTGCTTATTGTGTAAGTTTGCCCTCTGACAAAGACATGAACAGTCTATAATTTTAAGGGTAGGTTAATTTTAACAATGAGAGATAGAATATCAAAAATAAAATCAAGAAAATCACATTGTATAAATTATATACATTTGTTTGTATTTTGCAGTGAGAAATAAGTGTTTGACCCCTCTGGCAAACAAGACTTAATATTTGGTCGGAAAGCCCTTGTTGGCAAGCACAGCAGTCAGACGTTTTTTGTAGTTGATGATGAGGTTTGCGCACGTCAGGAGGAATTTTGGTCCACTCCTCTTTGCAGATCATCACTAAATCATTAAGATTTTGTGGCTGTCGCTTGGCAACTTGGAGCTTCAACTCTCTCCATAGGTTTCCTATGAGATTAGGGTCTGGAGACTGGCTAGGCCACTCCATGACCTTAAGGTGCTAATTTTTGATCCGTTCCTTTGTTGCTTTGGCTGTAGGTTTCGGGTCATTGTCTTGCTGGAAGACCCAGCCACGACCCATTTTTAATGTCCTGGTGGAGGGAAGGAGGTTGTTACTCAGGATTTTACGGTACATGGCTCCATCCATTCTCCCATTGATCCAGTGAAGTAGTCCTGTGCCCTTAGCAGAGAAACACCACAAAACATAATGTTTCCACCTCCATGCTTGACAGTGGAGATGGTGTTCTTTTGGGTCATAGGCAGCATTTCTCCAAACATGGCAAGTTGAGTTAATTCCAAAGAGCTAAATTTTTTTCTCATCTGACCACAACACCTTCTCCCAATCACTCTCAAAATCATCCAGGTGTTCATTGGTAAACTTCAGACGGGCCTGCACATGTGCCCTCTTGAGCTGGGGGACCTTGCGGGCACTGCAGGATTTTAAATCATTACGGCATAATGTGTTACCAATGGTCCCAGCTACCTTGAGATCATTAACAAGTTCCTCCAGTGTAGTTTTAGGCTGATCTCGCACCTTCCTCATGATCAAGGATAACCCATGAGGTGAGATTTTGCAAGGTGGCCCAGATTGATGTTGATTGACAGTCATTTTGTATTTTTTCCATTTTCTTATTATTGCACCAACAGTTGTTTCCTTCTCACCCAGTGTCTTACTCATGGTTTTGTAGCCCAGTCCAGGTTTGTGCAGGTCTATGATCTTGTCCCTGACATTCTTAGAAAGCTCTTTGGTCTTGCCCATGTTGTAGAGGTTAGAGTCTGACTGATTGAGTCTGTGGACAGGAGTTTTTTAAAAAGGTGACTATTTAAGACAGTTTTTAAAAAAATTCCCGGTAACAAGTTGATTAGGAAAATTTTAACGGGGTCTGTAGGGCCAAAAACTCTTTTTTGGGTTGGTGGGGGAAAATCAAATACTTATTTTCTCAGCAAAAATGCAAAAAATATTTTCTAAAATTTATAAAATTTGTGATTTTCTGGTTTTATTTTGGTTTTCCTCTTTTTCTATCAATTTTAAAAATTTAAACCACCCTTGGATCCCCTTAGGAATCAAAAAATTTTTCCCCTTTACTGTGTGTGTGTGTTTTTGTGTGGCATTTTTTAGTCAGGGCCCCAAAGCAGCTATATTATATATATTCAAATTTAATTTAAAACCCTGAAATCTCTTTTTTGTGGGGGAAAAGAAAACACGAAATTTAAAACACCTACAAAGCTATTTATTTTGTGGGGCCCTCAATTTTTTTGGCGAAAATTTACACCCCGGGGGTTTAAAATTAAGCGTTGTTTTGCTGGTGTGCTGCCCCCCAAGAAACCGTTTTTTTTAAACGCCAAAATATTTTTAAATTTTTCCTTGTGGGCCTAATTCAAAAGCAAAGGTTAATTAAAAACTGAAATCTCTTTTTGGGTGGCTTTTAGAAAAAAACACCCCAATTTTTGGAAACCACCTACAAAGCTACTATTTTGTGGGGCCAATTCTTTGGCGCAATTTACTTCCGGGGGTTTAAATTTAAAACGTTTTTTTGGTGGTGTGCGGACCCCAAGAAACCGTCTTTTTCAACCCCAAAAATATATAAATTTTTCCTGTAGCGTAATTCACAAGAAAAGGGTTTAAAATTACAAATGTATCTCTTTTTTGGGGCGTAAAAAAACAGAAATTTGTAAAAAAGCTACAAAGCTACTATTTTTGTGGGGGGCCTAAATTCTTTGGCGAAATTTTCATCCGGGGGTTAATTAACCCGTTTTTTTTTGCTGGTGTGTTTGAAAAAAATTTAAACCGTTTTTTTTAAAACGCCAAAATATATACCTTTTTCCTGTAGCCAATTCATCCCCCAAAGGGTTAATTAACCCTGTTTTTTCTTTTACATTTATAAAACACACAGTTTTTTTAAAGGGACACATACAAAAAAATTTTTTCCGGGCCTTTTGGTGGAGCGCTTTTTTAACCCAAAGGGTTCCCCAAAGCTTGTTGGGGGGTTCTTTGGAGCCCAAAAACAGGGTGTATATTTATAAATTTTCGATTAAATCATCAAACAGTGCCCTGTACATTTTGAACAAACATTTTATGCAGACAGAGGGGTTTGG